>OMKR01007482.1:2676-14179 GCA_900302355.1 Cyttopsis rosea
GGTGTGGGTTGTTTTTTTTGTTTGTTTTTTAGTACTTATGTTTATATATAATAATAAGAATCAAATGGTATCTATATAGCACATTAGAATGCAATGCGCCTTAACATAAAAATAAGATGGTAAAATAAATAAAATTAAATTAAATTTAAAAAATCATGATAATAATAATAATAATAATAATTGTTGTTATTTATTTATCTATTTTATCTTATTTTTTGATGTGGAACCCCGAGGCCCGTTGTCTCACCCTCTTTGAATACCAGCTTCCCTCTGTCGTCGGAGGAGTAACAGCCGATGTACTCCTGGATGTCTGTGTGCTCGTGGTTGTTGATCCTCACGCACTGGTTCCCAGTGGCAGCCGCCAGCCAACGGATCAGACTGGTTTTACCCACGGAGGTCTCCCCCTGGAGCAGCACCGGGTGGCTCCTAGGGAAAGATCAAAGGGAAAGGTTAAAGGAAGATGTTTAGAATGTAGATGTAAGTGGATGGTTGTGCTGGTCATACTTCATACAGACACCATTGTCAGGTATTGATCCAATTTGGGCCTTAAATAAGGTAATGTATACGATAATGAAACCGGTTTGGACATGGTCCCTTAGACTCGTGTCAAGATGGCAGCTCGGTATTGATCCGTTTTATCACATGTTTTGTGTCTAATGCAGTTGAGATATTTGATTTACAACATATTTTATGTATATTTGCAGGTATTTAGCCACAGATGAAAATGAGCTAGCCTTAATAAACATGTTTAATGTTGATTAATCTGCATTTGTGTGTGACTAATAAATAATAAGACCAAAATCAACAAATATTGGTAATAAAAAAATATGATAGCAAGAGCCAAATCAAACAATGTGATTTTCTGCATTTTCTTTGACATGGGGCTAAAGATCCACATTAGATGTCACTAATGGAGGAAAATGGACGACATGACGTATTTAAGGGCTATAATAACACGGTGGGTGTGTTCTCCTACCCGGCGGACACCACCCTGGCCAGGTCACGCAGGTTGAGTTTGACAGAGGCGGTGAGGATGTAGCTATGGTCCAGCACCGGCTCCATCTCCCCCTGGGAAACCCAGTAGCCCTCCATCTGCACGCAGAGCCGGCCCGACGGAGCCGGGATGGGCTGAGGAAGGAGGGAGAAGAGGTAGACGTGGGGGAGATTACATACACGGACGTCGCCATTTTGAAGAGTAAATACTGTTTCTGTTCATCCAGAACAAGATGTACACAGAACCACATTCCTCTGCAAACACAACAGTACATCGTAGAATACACTGGACATACGGATCAGAACTTTCTCTAGAATCGGTTTTCTCCATTGAAATTAAAAAAGGCACATTTTAATCGGAGAGTCGAAAGTTAACACTCAATTCAGTATAAACTGACTAATAGTTTACTAGCTTATTTAAATTTGAGTCTATATTAATTCTTATTTTAGTATCAACTTGTCCGATATTAATACTAAACTGCATCTGACAGTTTAGTATTAATATCCGTTTTATAATTGTTCAATGTTAATTAGACTTCCTGAATTTGATATAAAGTTTAGAGACGGTTATGTGAAAGCAAAAGGTTATTTCATATCTTATATTTGATTATATTTACCTTAACCTTTTTTCTTTGCACCATTATACAAAGTGACAACATTCCCTGCATGTGCAGGTGAACCTGCAGAATGGCCTTAACAATCCGTACCTGCTTGAGACACTTGACGCTGCCGGCCAGGACGTGCTGACACACCAGCTTCTGCACGGCGGGGTGGGAGCTGCGGTCCAGCTGGGTGAGGAAACTCAGACAGAAACCCTGGGAACAGAGAACAGGGGGAGAAAGGTCATAAGTACAGTCTGTGTCTGGAATGGTGTACTGTGTAATACATACTACATGAACGTACTATAACCTCAAGTCCAGTAAAAGTCCAGTGTAGTGAAAAGAACCATGCCTTTTATAGAGCAATTTCACTGTTTATTATTTTTTATTAAAAGAAAAGGCCTGACAATAATTGCAGTGTATGTCAACAATACAATCAAAATATAATCGGACACAAGAAGAGTGGGTGTGCAGTGGTGTGTACTTTTTGGCCAATTCTCTTCTTTTCTGCAAATGAAATGACTCTTTATAATGTTCAATATTATTTATTTAAAAAATATAGGAAATAATTTGCAGTTTTTGATTCCTGAAATAATATCGATAGTCCAAACTGTCCTTAAAAATGTCCAGATTAGGAGTAAAAACAACTTTGCAACAAAAACAAGCTCTAAGAATTAAACTGGCCATTCCTCAAAAATGTTATATCAAAAAGACAAAAGTTAGTCAAATTCTATATACAATACAACATCCAGAATGTTATGATTTGAAGGTGTACATTTCCAGCTTCTCACCTCGTAGAGCGACCTCTGCAGGCTGCTGCAGGGGTTTCCCGCCACGTACTTCAGGGCGCGGCAGAGTGTCCTCAGGCTGTAGTGCGGCCGGTGTCCCGTCCCGTCCACCAGCTGAGACCGGGAGTCCTTCCGGATCGTCAGGTAGAAGCTGCACGGAATCACAATAAATAATAATAATTATTATTTCTATAGAATAATGTAGTGCAACAATATATTATATCATAACATGTAGCGGGCCACATTTAATTGTCTCGTGGGCCGGATGTGGCCCCCGGGCCTCGTGTAGTGTTTTGCTTTATTTACATTTATTATGAGTCAAAAGCTGTCCGCCAAATATTTACTGTTTTACCACCATTTCTGACAGTATGCTGATAATAATCAACTCTACACACCAGTGAGAGGATTATAAGGAGGAGTATGTAAATCACACTCACCACATATGAAAAATAAAATTAACTAAAGATTCAAAAATCTGATCAAATTGTCAGAATCTGCAGTAGAAACAGCTGCTCTGAAAAACAGAATGACGATATATACTAAAAGCAGGGTGACTTTTCAGGTATTCCAGCACTAAAACTAACTAAATTAACACTAAAACCGTTTCACAAACCCTGAAATAAACAATATAAACTTCAGTAATCTGTTTTCCTCATACAGTCGTAGCGTTCCCGCTCTAAATGCAGGTGAAATTCCCTGACCTTTCCATGACATTCCATGACCTTTTCCAGGATTCTTCCTGTGTGCGTGCGCTCACCTGATGATGCCGTGCACCACGTTGCGGTGCGGGTTGAGTCCTTTGAGGTAGTCTGAGACCAGGATCCGCAGGTCGCCCTCGCTCTCCAGCTCCTCCACGTAGAGCTCAGTAAAGCTGCAGGAGTTAGACAGAGTATAAATGATAGAGTCGACAAGAAATAAAATAAGAGTTATTTATTGTATTAATGTAATGTGCTACTAGGTTCAGTTACGATTATATTCCGTTTCTTTTTTGTAGTTCCTTCGGAGAGCCACTTGATCAGAACGCTTGTGGTTTCTACATTGTGCTTCTACATTTCTACATTCTATATATTATCTTCTATATATTTATATTCTATATCTATCTTCTATTTGTTGTCTCTGCTTCTGACCGGTTCCTGATGCCCAGAGGAAGGTTTCTCTTCCCCACGTCCGTCGCTGGATTCATGCAGGCGAAGAGCCGGAAGTCTGGGTGTCGAACCAGCGGCTCTGCAGGAAGACAGTCAGAGAGGAGACAGACGGGCGGACAGACAGAGAGGAGACAGACAGACAGGAGATTCATGGTGAGAGCCAATATAAATATCACTACAAAAACAAATGAGGCCATGAATTAGAAAAGGCCACTTCAAATCTAACTGTGAGGACAAACTCAAGTCAAAGTTTATTGCAGGCTCATTTTCTCAAATCCATTTCTGAATGAAGGAAATAAAAATGTAATAAAAATTATATTACAACTTCACATAAAAGACAATAAGATGTATTTTGCAAGTCAGCCTGATTCACAATATGTGAATGTCGTTAAAGCAACTTTTACAAACAGCTTAGCTTCCTGTAACTTGTTTAGATGACTTATGCCTGGTCCACACTAGAGGATTTTCAAATCTTAACCAATTTTAAAAACGTGGGAGCCCACAGACATAACGACAGATTAAACCGATTTTTAATATTTTAACTGTAACAACACACGAACCAGACGCTTCAGTCCAGAGGCAGGAGCGCACACTCTGTGTTTATACAAAGCGATTTCAGAGTGGTGATTCCAAGGACTTGGGATCTCACAAAAATTTGCCTGATCAAACACGATCAAACAGCAAAACAAACATGAATATTAAACATGTTTGATATTTACGGTTCGGAATCCGATCAAGTCGGTAACATCAAGATTATGTCTGTACATCCCTAACACTACAGGATCATTTGGGAAGATTATTGGTTCAGACAGGCCTAGAGTCGGGAAGGCCCCCGCGATTGTCGGAAGGGGTGGAAGGCTAAAATCACCTTTATTATCGTACCCGGCATTAGTAAGTTGTTATAACGAGATAAAGTTGGAGATCATGTCTTTTTTTACCTTTTTAAACCCTTAGGACTTCTGTAAATAGTAAATGTATTCTATAATTCCCCTTTTGTTAAATGTATTTTTTTTTTATCTCGCCAAATATGTTTTGACTTTAAAGCAGCCCATCAACTTTGACTTCATATGCACAGTACCTACCCAATAAACTGGTATTGAACAACGCATTAGGAACTATTATCCAAGTCAAGGAACCCGTATCAACACTGGTATCAAGCACATTAACTATATCCAGCCCTAGCCCCCACACGGCTAACTTGCTTCCCAGTTAGCCTAGCACCCAGCCTAGCACCCAGCCCCTAGCCTAGCACGTAGCCCTGTCCCGGCTCGTACCCGTGTCTCCGCGGTCCAGCAGCACCAGGGACCCAGCGCTGCCCTCCAGGAGTCCACTCAGACACTCCAGGGTCTCTGCTGCCGCCAGGTTGATCTCATCCAGAAGGATCCACTCTCCCTTCTTCACCGCCTGGGCCAGCGTCCCCTGGAGGAGAGCAGAGAAAGATGTGTGGAGGGAAATCAGAAAGGCTCCTCAAAGGTAGTTGAAGGGGTTTAGGATGCACCAACTGGATCAGTTTGAGAGAGTTTAAAATGGGGAGAATCTAATATTCCTAGTACAAAAATCTCATGCCTCGGGGCTAATAAAACAAATTATGAATCAAAGCAAAGAATTGGATTGAAATGGTTTTTTTGCGTATTTTTATTCACAAAGCATGTGAGATGTCTCCAATGGAGGAAAATACTGTATGTGTCAATCGTTATGTTCTAAGGACCCAAACTAACGTTTCCCAAGTGTGTTTTCTAAGTGTGTTTTCTAAGTGCTTTCTACATGCGTTTTTCATGCACGATCTTATGAGAGTTATTTTATTAGTGACCGCTTTTAAAGCTAGAACACGTGCTCTGCCCTTGAGCACATTTAAACCCCGCTGCCAGGACAAGGGCAACATATCGTGACCAGGAGTAGGAGCAGGAGGAAGAGGAGGAGTAGACATTGCGATACATTGGGAGACGTGCACCCCTGAAATGTACAATTTATTTAGAAATAAAGTGTGTAAGCCCCCCATCTTATTTAGTTTTTGTGTAGGGATATTTGTGAGAGCACGCTAATTTCTAAGACGGGTTCACGGCACAGTCCGTCTTTGACAAACTCTCGCGAGATCAGTTTGTAAGCTACCGGTTAGCTTCCAGTATCAACAGAAACTAGACGAGTGGGCCTACCTGTAGCTGTGTCAGCATGTCATGCTAACTCCAAGCGGGTGTAACATAGCTCCAAAGTCTGCGATCTTTTTTGACAAAGGTAAAATACTATTTGACCATTACTACTTGACTATTTTCCAACGGGTCCCTTGACCTCTCACATCAAGATATCTGAATGAAACTGGGCTCATTAGAACCGCAAGAGCCTTTCATTCACAGCAATACTGGAGCTAAACAGCTACACAGGCTGTTAGCTTCAGGGTCCTAAATAGCGCCGGTTCTGCATGCAGTGAAAATATGTTATGTTCGCCTTATTTTCTTTTCCCCATTTCTGCACACTGTGGTACCTAAACAGTTATGGAATTGTATAAATTGGGTATTGCTACAAAGTTGAGACTCTTGTGAATCCAAAGAGCCCAATTGCATTCATGTAGGATGAAGTATGGCCTCATAGTAACCATTTCAATGTGATGACAGCATTTTTTTGCCAATGTTTTTTACTTGACCTTGCTGTATAAAATGACCTTTTATAACCTCTAGGATAATCACAGCCTCATGAAACTCTAGACCCAGAGTCTAAACACCCAGACCATTCAGAAAATGTCATCCAATCGTCGAAATTGTCAAATTCACACAAATCTCCAATTTTCAGAAGTTATTGAAGCTGCATCACAGCATGAAGTTTTCTAACGTGTTTTTCAAGGTCATGAGGTCTTCAGGTGGTTTTTGGGGGGGAATTTTACCCTTTTCCCCATTCCAGAGTGATCAAAAATGACTAGAGAGTGTACCAAAGCTGTGTAATTAATGGTATCAACACACTATTTGTTGTTGCTGTTGCACTATAGTTGTTGCTTGCCCTGCCACAAGAATTTCATTGTCCAGAATGACCTTGTGTTGTACTGTACATTTGACAATAAAACACTTTGAACACTTTGAACTTTTGAACTATTTTGTGTGGCTAAACTAATCACACATAATGGAGCATGGGAATGGCATCATTAGGCATGAAGCCCCTTTACACTCCTTTACATATTAATAATTCTATCAGGCACAATTACAAATATAATGTTTATTACCTTTTAATTGATAGAAAATATTGACATATATTGTCAAGCTGCATATCAAATGATTCCTTAGGGTCTCAGCTTTCTGAAGGTGTAAGGCACTTGTATGTGGCACCCACTGCCCACCAACCCCCCAAACTCCAACACCTCCATCTCACACAGAACCCAAGAAATGGGCCTGAAGCTTAAGAGGTTAAAGATGCTTTTGGGAAACACACTGTGAGTTTGAGAAGCGGCTTAAAAAGGTTTTCTACGATCCATCTCAGCCTTAAGATGCTTTTGGGGAAACAAGTGCCTGATTGCAACTTGGAATCAAAGAATACTTAAAAGCTGGTGTGTTCCAAATTTTTATTTAAATCGGCGGTATGTGGTGGGCCGTTCGGGGGTCTTTACCTCCACAAAGGCGAAGATCATGGCGGTCTCACAGGCTTTGATCTGCTGCTGCGTCTGACTGAGTCTGAGAGCCAACGCCTCCCACTGCTCCTGGAGAAAGGCGGCTGCACGCACGCACGCACGCAGGCACACACACACACACACACACACACACACACACACACACACACACACAGTAAATCTCTGTCATGTGGATTAAAGATGACAGTGTGTGTTGCAGAACTACCACAGTTGAGGATTTGTTCATTTAATAGCATTGCTAAAGGTATTAGCATTCAAAGGCTTTATTTACATTTATGATATTTATTTATTATATTTTCTATCTTCTAGTTAGTCTTGAAGTCTATTGCATATTGCTTTCTTCTTTCTATTTTTATCCTTATCACTTTATTATTATTGCCTATTTTATTATGTGAGCTGCTGTGACCCTCCATCCCTCTGGGGATGTATCTAACTATCTATCATTTCTTTGACGACTATCTTGACAGATATATAGGTGCTTTCATTAGATATGTACACACTGCTTTACTGTAGTGCTCCTTAAAGACGACATTTATCACCATATCACTATAACCAGAATCCCAGACAGTATCTACTCTCATATCACGAAACATGGATACTACATGGATATTATATGGATACATATCCCACCGTTGGACTTCTCCTGCAGCTCCTTGGTGAGGGCCGACTTGCAGACGTGGTCCATTAGCTTGAGCAGGTCCTGCCAGCGCTTCCCCCGGAAGCAGGTCTGCACGTGGCCCAGGAAGGTCAGGTTCTGCTTCCTGGAGTAGGTCTGTGAGAACAGGTCCTCGAAGGCCTCGCGGAGCGGCAGCAGGATCAGCTTGTGGTCCACGGGTTTGTACCTGAATCAGGAGGAGAGGAACGTACTGACAACTAACACTACGGACTGTTTCAATATCTGCTGCTTGTCTCAAAATGTTCTCCAGATTCTCACTCACCCTCCCAGCAGATCTGCAGTGTCACTCTGCTGGTTCATGTTCACGACCCGCAGCCGGTGTCCTAGAGGAATAGAGAACAGGAGTTCAGAACAGAGGGAACAGAGGAAACACAAGCAGCACTCCTCTACAGAAAGTACACCTATATTTTATAATAATATAAATTTAGGTTGTAAAGCCATCTTTCCTCTGTGGGCTTAGAAATTTAATCAGATTGGCAAAATCACTGTGCTTTGTCGTTGTGTCCTGTCCTGTGTGTGTCCCCATGTCCCATTTTAATTAATTAATTAATTAATTAATTAATTAATTGAAGCTGTATAGAACTTCACCTCTAGGTGGTTTTTAACAGTGAGATCATGAAATTTGACAATCATGAAATTTTAGTTTGATAAATTGTCATAAAAATAATTGCAATTAACAATTTAATTGTTTTTTTGTTCCCTATACTAAGTTGTAATACTGTAATACGGTAATGTCTACCGCTTGCCAAGGAGCCATTTATTGGCATTGAACGTACAGTTAATTTCCCTCCACCCAAATGATGGAATCGTATCTAATTCACATTCTATTTATTGTGACATTTCTAACATTGGCGTAAAACTCCCCTTAAATTTGGATGAAAATATAATTATGGAATCTAACCATTACACAAAAGTATTGCAATCTGCTCATATAATTGCGATCAGGCGATTCTGTAATAACCAGACCTGTGATTCCTGCCAGGTACTGAACGGTGGAGGTCTTCCCAGTCCCCGTCTCCCCGACCAGCAGCACCGGCTCCCCCTTGGACACGCAGACAGCCAGCTGCTCCAGAAGAACAGCCGAGGGTCGTGTGGCCGCGAAGGTCTGCTTCTCCCTGGACACAGGAAGGAAAACAGGAGCTTCAGAGATTAAATGGGTGGATGTTTGACTTGTATTGATTGTGTGGATTACCTCAATCTATGAAATTATTTTGTTTAAAAAAAGAAAATCGGATTTCGGACAGAGTGGAAGTCGTCTTGTTGTGGCTTTGAATAAGCTGTGACAAAATACATTGAGATTTTTGAACGATATGGCGAGAAATGTACTTTAAAGTGGAATCTCTAAAATCATATTGCAAAAAGTCCCATATTTGATACTAATAAAGAATTTTAGCTATATTTATCACCCTGGGCAAGGTTTTCCCAGCCCAAACATGTTGGTTTTAACATTTGAGCATTAAAGGTAATCAGTTAAAAACAAAACCTCATATTTGACACCTCTTTTAGCTGCCACTTTATAAGAAACAGCCATTCAATGTATTTTCTTTCTGCACGTGCTCCTCTATATGCTGTTTCCATTGTTGGTGGCAGGGTCTGCCACATACGCAAGAAGTGAAAGGCAACCATGGTTAATTAGCTAAAGTGCCGTAGCTAGTTGTGGTCAGTAAACTTTTGATATGAAAAAATATCCACCACCTCAAGTGACCAAGTAAAAAAATAACATAAAATAAATAGATGAGAAGGGAAACAAAAACAGATGGAATTCTGAGACTTGTAGTGTAATGCACCCAACACAGACGGATGGATCGACATTTGAAATACATATTTTAAGCATCAAAGGCTTTAAAATGTATATTTAGGGTTTTTAAAATGACCGTGTTGGTAAAACCTCAATGCTGCGCATGAACCCACTGAACCGATAGCTCCAACACGGCAGTGCGTGTTTTCCGATGTACCGTTCAGTTTCCACTTAGCTTCAGCAGAGAATAGATGTGTGTGTTTTGGGGCGTGTCGCCTCTTCGTGTTTACCATAATGCAGTTTGGGATCGATGGCGTGTTGGTTCAATCTAGCGGCGGGGGGGTCCGCCCGCTCAGTCAACGGGTAAATGTTGGAACTCTGAGCAGACGCCTGATGTGAAGAGCACACGGTGGGGGGTGTCCCACTTCCACACACTGAGCACTCTGTGGTGTGTGGGAGGGTTTAAATGTGAAGCCAGTTCCACGCCACAAGTAGGACACTAGAGACTTCTAAATGGAGCATGTCTGAATGGTGTAAAATCCCATTTCATCCTCGTAAAAAGTATTTTTTGGAAGTGAATAGAATACATATCTAATTACACAATTTTTCTAAGCCTAGAAAGATAAGGGTGTAATGGTCTGCAGGAGTGTTGAATTTAATACTTAAGACAAATCTTCATGAAATTTAGGGCCACTTTTTGGACAACTCATCTCTCTATTATTCAATAAAGTATTGCAGGCAGTATAAAGGTAAGTACCATATATTTGGTACAGAGAGTAGGATTTAGGTAGAAACAGGGCAATATAAAATATAGATTTATTTATTTACTAGGGGTGTAACGATACATGTATTGAACCGTTTTGAACAAGGCTTTCAGTTTGGTAAACATTACAAACCCAACTTTTCGTTGGACTAAGATAAAACCATTTCGCTGCATGGACAGCCAATCGTATAGCAGGGAAACAGACATGGTTGACGCATGTTTTTCCGGCCCCGGCTCCCACTCACAACAACTCAAGCTCAGCGCACCTCGGCCGAGGTGGATCTTTCATTGCTCTGAATCTGATGCCAAGTTGCCATTTTCAAGAAGCAAAGTGAATGAGCGTATGCTCCTGCAGAGCATACGCTCACTCTCCCATTTGGAAAACAGTACAGTTATTTTATTTTGAATAGGCCATTACAAAAAGAAAATGATTTTCGATTTTACTGTTGACACGGAGACACTCGTTTCGTCGACACATTAACATCCCTAGTTTGTACATGTTTTTAAATAGCAAAAATGGACTGTAAATCCAATTTTAAAAAGGCTGGAATTAAGTGCTTACTGTATAAAATGACATATTGTGACCTCTCGGATAATCACAGCCTCATAAAACTCTAGACCCAGAATCTAGACACTCAGACCATTCAGAAAATGTATGGGATGTCCAAGTACATTGAAGATAAGTGGGTTTTTCTAAGCCATTTTCAGAAAAAAAGAGCATCCAATCGTCAAAATTGTCAAATCTCCAATTTTCAAAAGTTATTGATGCTGTATCACAGGATTAAATTTTGTGATTAAATTAAATTTTGTGAAATCATTACCGTATTTTCCGGACTATAAGGCGCACTTAAAAGCCTTTAATTTTCTCAAAAAACGACAGTGCGCCTTATAATCCGGAGCGCTTTATATATGGATTAATTCTGGGTGTGCTTACTGACCTCGAAGCGATTTTGTGTGGTACACGGCGCTCACGGCGCTCTGTCAAAATGTTTTAGTACGACTTTGGTAAACTACAAATCCGCACCGCTTGCAGCATTACGGCTACCGTAGTCAGGAGCGTCGCGGAGTAATACATACTGTGCTTCACCATAATATTACAGTGTGTGTATAAGGACCCCAAAATGGCACCTGTCGAGAGACACGCTTACGACGCGGACTTCAAACTCAAGGTTATCGGTCACGCGGTAGAAC
>OMKR01007485.1:5211-16382 GCA_900302355.1 Cyttopsis rosea
CCCCCACACACACACACAACTGGAGGAGAGAACAGAAAGTGACAAATATAAACAGTAGGATGGCTGTGTTGAAGGAAATTACCTCCCAGAACCGCTGGCATGCCGCCAGCACAAAAGACATTCATCTGTTTTCTCCTAAGCTTGACTCATAGGCAAGACAGAGGGAGGGGAGGGAGGAAAGGAGGGGATTGCAGGACAGCCAGTGAGATGGGAGAACACAATCTGATGAGAGGCTGGGAGTGAGCGGTGAAAAAAAAGAGAAGAGAGAGAGAGAGAGAGAGAGAGAGAGAGAGAGAGAGCATCTGAAAGCTCTAAAGCTCTGATCGTGGTAGGTGATGCGACTCAAGACTAGTGGTTCTTCCAACATTGTGGAAAAAAGGAAATTCTGTATCATAGAATGCATCAGAGCAAGACAGTATTATGTTGGACCTCTAGGAGAGAGGAAAAATATCTGAGATGTTCCAATTTAGGAAGCGGGTAAATGTTAAAATGGAAAAAGGGACATGGAAAAAAATATTTTCTCTAAGGTGAACATAGATGGAAGACTGTCAGACTGCTCGCCACTTGGCTCTTTTGAAAGTGAGGATGTAGGAGGTCGGGGCGCACACACTGCGCACAAGGTTTTAATCAAACAAGACAAACCTTAAGGAAGACCTAAAACCAGGTAAGAAATAACAACCTTCAACAATTACTTCATGTAGATTATTAAGTGTACACAACAGTGGATGTGCTTAGAAATATAATTTTCAGCAGGAGTTAATTTCTCATCTATTGTGAAACTTTAAAAAAAAAAATGTAAACTTTTTTTGTAGTGTTAAAACGTTCACTGTATGATGGATTAGATGATTTTCTGACATGCTGGAAATCCCAACACTTTAAAATGTCTTAATGATCCCATTCTGCTCCAATTAAGTAAATAACAGCTTTTTGATACTTTATACAAAAAGTGATAATGCAAGCATAAAATCTATTCAACACACCATTTTCCAAAAATATGTCACCAAAATGCAGTTAAACAGAATACGATACAAACAGAGGTTAAAACTAATTGCCACTTCCTCGGTTAATTGCCTGGACATGGTCTGGAACCAGTAATAATGACTATACAGGAACATCCTTTGCAATTTGTTACCATAAATGTCAATGTAATTAGGGCAACACAAATGATAGCAAAAAGAGGATAATGCTGATTATTCTTTATTTGACAGAACAGTTGCTTTTTGGGAAGGAAAACATGCGATTACAAGAACTTAGCCTGGACGAGATTGGAAGTGAATGCATTGTGGAAGTATTATTGTTTGGATCACTGCCCGGTTTATCCTGAGACTGGATTGTTCTCTTACCACTGGACGTTCCTCATCAAGAGACTGACACCGCACTGATCAAAGTGCTCTCATTTACCCCGGCTGTGAACCGTCCCACCCTGCCGTGTGACCCGGCACGTGGGGCCCAAGAACCATGCTGACCAAGCTTTCGGAGCCAACCAGAACAGAGCCCCAACCCACAACCAGACTAAACATCTTTTCTGTAGCAACACCATGTCCCAGCCAGTGGCGGCACCACTGGCACCCAAAATCTTCGGGCCAGGCGAGGAACCTGGGATTCAACTCCAATGGGCTGCCCTTCTTATTGTTATGGTCATCATCCCCACGATCGGCGGCAACATCCTGGTCATCCTTGCTGTGTCCTTGGAGAGGAAGCTTCAGAACGCTACCAACTACTTCCTGATGTCTCTGGCTGTGGCTGATCTGCTGGTGGGACTCCTAGTCATGCCGATTGCCCTTGTAACAGTTCTCTATAGTAAGTTAACATACAAGGGAACCCTTGTGTTGGAGCACCTAATCTTCTCTGCTATCCTTGAAAACAAACTCCTACAGCAGTGATTGGCACACTACAACATTCTGCTCCTACATAGAACAAAACTTAAAATAGGATCTAGTCCTTGTTTGATGTCTGGAAAATATCTCAGACGTCTTTCTAACAAATATTTCCTAATATGAGCACCATTGATGGATGTTGCCCTTGGGTACCAAATCCAAGTCACCATTTGTGGAAAATATTCAAAGCAAAACTCTTTAGTGAGGGGAAAAAAAGCAATCTGTGATATTTCTAGTGGATAGCTTCCTTATTTCACACCCAACCTGCACCTCAGGGTTCAACCAGACTGACATTCCACAAAGCAAAAAAGGCTTGTAGATTTATTGGGGAGCAAAGAGGTTTTTAATAGGATGTCAGCCGCACTGAATACAAGCTTGGTCATCTGTAAACAAATTATAGCGAATGAAAAATAACAAGAGATAGCGGATGATAAACATGCGCCTTCCTCTAGTACTGCTGTTGTACACTACTGTTGTAGCAGTGGCACAATGATGCCTGTAACCAGCAATATGTCATGTCAGTACTGACCCACTGTCTATAATCCACTCATTTATTTTTATCCTCAGAAACTACACTGCATATCTGAGATGTTGTACATATACATATACATATGCCATTTCGAATGTATGTATAGTATGAGGCTTCTTTGATATTTAGCTGATTGAGATATTGCTACTCATCAATTCTGGGCATTGAAGTACCAAATAAGCAGGGTTGATTGTAACGGGAATATTCAATTAATATTTAAAAATCATAGTTCCACAAATATAATAATATCCATAATCTTAGGCCCTATATCTTAATGCAAGAGAGGCCGACCATACCCGTCACTCTAAATGCCATTAAGACTCAAAAGGATTAGAGCGAATTATTGCTTTAGCCAAGATACGAGGTAGGTTAAACAGTGAATTAATCAAAATGCATTAAATTGGGTCTTAATGAAAATTTTCCTTTATAGATGTTTTGATACCAAATCTATAAACATAAAGCATGAAGAGGAATACATTTTATCAAATACTTGGAATAATTCATTTCTTTTTCAAAGATTGCATAAGAACGTAAAACAAGTCTTGGAAATCTCTTAAGAATGTATTGTGGCAGTTGTCATTTGCTACTCCTTTGTCATAGAGTTGCATCAAATAGAAAGCACACACTCGTCTGATGGCACAGCTCTATAGGACAGGCTATGGCATTGTACACTGCACCGATTTCCACATCTGCTGGGCAGATGACTTGATGGCTTACATGCGACACCTTGAAATTTTTATCGTTCCACTGTTTACAGGTGAGCTGTGGTGGCTGGCAGATGTAAAATAAACCCTCTAAAATGTTTGGCTGATAAAGCACCATTTAGTAGAGTTATTTTGAAGGATTTGAGCTTGGAGCTGTTTAGCAAAGTGTCATATTTGTAAAGCACCACCTAAAACAGTGTTTATATTGAGGACAGAGAAATATTTCACTCAGCTGTATTTAAGGCTTAGAACAAACATACCACTCTACCATGTTTTGTGCTGAATTGTGCCACCATGTATGTCAAGGTAAGAGTTCAGTTTTTAGTCAGTGCCAAGTATATTTGAGGATAGAAACCCTTAGAAAGGATAGAAAAAGGAAAAAAGAAATAATTTAATTCATCTTATTTACTCACTTGTAGATGTGACCTGGTGAATTCTCACCAGGTAATAATTGGGAAAACATATCGAAAGCCAATATGGGTGTGTGTGCGCTTTCTAAAAATATAAAAATGGCACAACAAAAAAATGTCCATATAAAGTATAGTCTTAATCTTTGTTTCCTTGCCTTACGCAACCAGACAATGACGAACACTTACAGACTGAAGTTTGGTCAAACAAAAACATAAGTAAGTGATATTAAATCACTATGAAAATTACCAGTAATAACGCTACAAAATGCAATTGTTAAGAGGGGAGAGGCTTTTTCTGCCATTTCTGTTTTGAATCAAAACCTATTGCACAGAAACTGTGACCTCATTCTATTTGTAAAGATTGCCTTTCTACAACAAGATTGTTTGAGAGTAGATGATGGACAGACATAGTTTGGCAGCACTGTGTCTTTAAATGTGATGATATAAACTTACAATTCTATATCAAAAACAAAACCGCATCGAGATTTTTGCCAATCCAAGTGCCAAAAATTATAAACATAAAGACAGTCAGTTTCTCTATTAAAATACAAGCCATACTGAACATTTATTTGCCTATTAAGAATGACAGTATGTGCATTTGTGTGCAAATAATAATCACAAAAAAACACACAAAAGTATAACAAAGTATGTACGTTAATTTCCAACAGCAAAAGATTTTTTGCAATGGGTGACTGGACTAAAGCCAGTTTTATGCCTGGAACCGAAAATAAACACTTCTGTTCGGCATGGTCTTCTGCACAACTACATAAAGAGCTTTTAGCTCCATAAACAGTAAGGGAACCCTTTTTTCCAGTACATTCATTCCTAACTGAGATAAACAAACACTGATCTTTACATGAGAGCTACTTCTGATCTCTGGCCATTGTGGCACATCTCCCATAATGGGTGGTGCTCAGGGGGAAAAAAAATTAGTTTGGAATGGAAAGAGGGTATACTGAGGACACAAGTGTATAACTAATGGAAGACAAAAGATAACGTATCCATTAAGACGGCTATTTAACCAGTTGCCTTGTAATGGTTTGTAGGATTGTTATAGTGTCTTACTGAAACTGTTTCTCTCTTATCCCATTTCTTAGATTCTGGGTGGCCTCTTCCGGAGTTCCTCTGCCCTATTTGGCTCTTCCTAGATGTACTATTCTCTACTGCTTCCATCATGCACCTGTGTGCCATTTCCCTGGACCGTTACATCGCAATCAAGAAGCCCATCCAGCATAGCCAGTATAAATCCAGGGCTAAAGCCATGGTCAAGATAGCGCTGGTGTGGCTCATATCGATTGGTGAGTATATAATGACTGAAGCCTTTCGTTAGGTTTTTAAAAACCACTCTTATTCAATATTTCTTTCAGTAACATATGTATACCTAAAGTTCTTCAATGCAAGTCTGATGTAGTTTGTTTACATAAGGCAGGTGGTTTGATCCATGGCAGACTGTGGTTTATGGAGAACAGAAATATGAGCCGGATGCAATAAAAGTAGATGCTATGTAAACCATGGTGATGTTGGTGACAGTGGTTCTGAAGTGTGATTATCATAACACACACTAGGTCAGTCTGAAGGCCACTAGTCTATGATCCTCTACTTCTCTAGGATCTACTATCCTCTACCACAGTACAGACAACTGCTCAATAGTCAACGTCCACCATAGTAAACTAGTTGAAAAAGTAGCATGACCGATAAGCTAGAAGAACAATGCATATTTCAAGACAAAAAATTATATTTGTAGAAATAGATGCATTTAATCTTAAAAAAGGATCAAGTAAATATGCAAAGGTGTATCAAAACCTGGAGAAACTAAGGCCATCTTACACTAAACTACATTATAATCGAATAGACTTTACTTCTTCGTCTCCCCAGAGAAGCCGAGAAGCTTATTGCACATACAACATAGGGTTACTAGGCGAGAGAATGTTCCGGCATTTATAGACGCCTTCACCTCTCAATCAAGTTGCTAGACCACTGGACTCCTGTGCTGAATGGAAAGAATTCACAAGATTCGACATATAATGGGATGGAAAATAAAACTGAGCAGAAATAGAAGTTGTTTAAAATGAGGGACTTCAAAACGAATTCCATCCGTCAAGGCTAAGTTAATATTTCAGTTTATACAATTATTCTGATTGATAATGAGCTATCCATCACTGCCTCCTCATCATTAGTATTGTTAATGGTTAACCAACAAGCCCTTTGTAAAGGCTTAAGCATGGATTGTCTGAAAATTGTGAGACTATGGTGTCAATTTGTTGCCTAATTCACTCTACAAACTTTTATAAAAGCAAAACGCTAAACTTGGGGCCCGATACGGTCTGATTTGACCTTCATTCCATAAGCAAAACCACACTTCCAGACATGAATGGAAATAGAACAGCTTGAACAAGGCAGTCGAATCCACACTCCATACTGTTATCTGTTAGGAGGATCATGGCCATGGATAACAACCACATTGGGAAAGGAAATCAACAAATTGCAATGTTATATTATTCTTGATGTTTCAGAATCATAAATAAGATTTAAATTCTGCCTTGCTTCGCTTTAAAAAATAAACAAATAAATGAAATAAAAAAGCTAAAATGTCAATAATTGTTAGCAGTAAAATTAAGAAAAGTGTTTTGTAGAATAATATAAAAACTATTTGGAGAAAATGTTATCAGAAATAACAAAAAAAAAAAAAAAAAACCTACAAATTGTATTTTCTCTTTACGTTTACAGGTATAGCCATCCCCATTCCCATAAAGGGGTTGAGGAACTACCACCTTCCCAACAACATCACCTTTAACAGCAATCACACTTGCCTGCTGAAAACTGATAGCTTCAGGGAGTTCATCAAGTTTGGCTCCTTGGCGGCATTCTTCATCCCTTTAACCATCATGATGGTCATTTACCTACTGACCATTCAAGCACTGCGCAAGAAGGTTTACTTGCTGAGGTCAAGGGTGACTCAGCGCTTCATTCGGCAGACGGTTTCTACAGTCTTCCAAAGGGAACAGCCTGTGGGAGCTCCTCTGTCTGATGCGCTGACGACAGAGGACGGCAGAAGCCCCAATTCAGCAGCAAGGAACCCTGTTATAGGTGAAGAAGATATTCCATTTCGCAGAATGTCTACCATGGGGAGGAAGTCCATGCAAAACCTCAGCAATGAGCAGCGCGCCTCCAAAGTGCTGGGGATTGTGTTTCTCCTATTTGTGGTCATGTGGTGCCCATTCTTCATCACCAATGTCACCTCTGTGCTCTGCGATGGGTGTGATGTTAATGTAATCTCACGTCTGATGGAGATCTTTGTCTGGGTGGGCTACGTGTCGTCAGGTATCAACCCATTAGTCTACACCCTGTTCAATAAGACTTTCCGGCAGGCGTTCACACGTTACATCACCTGCAATTATAATGAAAGCACTAGTAATGGCCCAGGAAGACACCCAAGACTGCAGCATGGAAGGCGGGGTCTGACCAAGATCTCTTTCCGCTCCTCCGTGGCAGAGAACTCCAAGCTGTTTGTGAAGCGAGGAATGAAGAACGGTATTGGAGCAGTGAGCTACCAGAGTCCATTGAGGTGCCGCCAAGCACCCCTACAGTCCTCCAGTAGTGTTGTGTTAGACACATTGCTCCTCACTGAAAATGAACTGAAACTTGCTCCACGGGAGCATGTCAGTTACGTTTAGAGCAGACAGTGAACCTTGTTAACAGTGAACATGAAGAAAACTAAGCCATTTAAGACATTTAATATGTGAACCGCTGGAGGTACACCAGGGTGTGTATGTTCATAATGTAGAAGACAAAACTGTTCTCGTCCTTTTTCCACACAGAGTGAGATTAAATCTAACAAAGTGATTATAAACCGACTAACATTCTGACAAACAAGAAGAACAGAACAGTAGAAGGGAAAGAAGAAGTTGTAAAAGAAAATGTTCCACCAAAACTGACAGTGCATCATCCTTGAGGAAGATGCCGGACAAAACATTAAGGACTGAAGACAAATGACCGCCCCCGGAAACACTTTGAGCATACAAGTTGCATTCCTATTACCTTGGACTATTTAAGACCACTTGCTTACATAGTGGTGGGACTCGTACTTCTAACCTTTGAATCTCCTCTGTGAAATATTAAAACACATTGCACTCTTTAACTTCAAAACTTGGAAAAGTGATTTTGTATAAGCATTAGTTGAGTTTTGTAACGGCAAGATTTTACACAAGTTTGACTATATTACAGTGGAAAACTGTGTATAAATGGCAGAAAAATAAAATGCAAAACAATTGTAAAGCTTTGCCACCATGATCAATAAATGGAAATGCAGAACTTTCTGTGCAAAAAAAACCTTTTATCTTGGCTAAAGAAATACCTCTAGCCATAACATTATTTTTCAAACTTCTGAGACCATAGTTCGCATTGCATGGCATGAAATATAACGCCACTATCACTAACATTCTGCTCCCCGTTAATGTTTGTCAACACTGTTCTGATGTTTAAATTTGAGTGCATTCCCATGGTTAGCTAAACTAGTAATAGAGTAGGACTATCTGTATATGATATAGCTGACAAATGCTTCAGAAAGTAACGTGAGGAACTCCTTGGCTTTTTATTCACAAAGAATGCTGTACTGTGCACCCATGTAACTGAATTTTAAATTGTTACAAAGTCAAAGTCCAGTCCTAAACTGAAATAAATAAAAGCTTTGACAGCTGCTCAATTGAAAAATTGCTATACCAAAAAATGATCAGCTGATTTTGTAGTAATAGCCAACAAGAGTCAGAGTGCCTCTTCCAGGGTGGGTAGTGGGATTAATGTCACTAGATTGGGAATTCAAGAGAAAAAGAGCGAGACGTGTAGCTGTACAGGGGGCTTTCTAAACACAGGAAGGATTTACACAAGGTTTATTTTGCAGCCAATCGATCACAGGGAATATCACATGGCCTTTTTTGGGCTTAAAATGGACACCCTGAGGTTCCTCAACTTGGCCAGGCGCTCTGTTTAACACTGCTCAGCTGCCTGATGGTTAAATTCACGTCGCAGTAAGACTGATGAGCCCCCATAAAGAGGGAGAAAAGAAAAATGTATTGGAGACAGTGACATTAAAATCCAGCTTCCCCGGTCAGAGCAACATCTCACAGCAGTGCCAGTAAGTTCTTGTGAACTTTAAGCAATTTATTCACCTCAATTCTGTTGTCATGCCAACAGGAAGCATCTTTCTGGATATGTATGTCTTTTCAGCACAAATCTGCCATTTAATTAATTTAGAGACGCAGTGGGAAGAACAACAGAAACAAGGAGAAAGACAATGTAGAGAAATTAGAAATATAGATAAAAAATAATGGAATGGAAGGAGTAGTTCTAGAAGTGAGCAGAGTAGCATCACATGTATTGGTCTGCATCACCAAAATCTGAATCAAAATACAGTTCCCATAAAGAGGCTTTAGCCACTAATCCCATCTATTTCTCACAAAGGAAGCACAGAAAACCTCAATGTTCAAGCATAAAGCAATTATCAAGTAAAGTTTTAAAATAAAAGAATAAGACATTACATCCTAAAGAGGACATTGAATATAATTGGGAAGGTGGTGCAGGGACCTTTAGTAGGACATAAGGAATGTATGTTTAGAAGAAAATTTCTTTTTAAATGGCATCAAGTTTCCTCCTCAAGCAATTCCACCTTTAACAGTCGACATAACTACTGAATAAACACAAGACAAATCAAAACAGAGAAGGATCAAAGGGTAGACAGACCGTTTCTAGCTTTTTCCACACATGAAAAACATTTTAAGAACAGAGACAAAATCCTAACACCTTGTCGCCCATGTTAAACTGTCCCTTTTATTTTGCCTTAATTATGTGAAATATTAACCCTTTCCTTGTTCAAAGATAACTTGTGCCTCGTATTATAAGACGGACTGATCTTCACAATTTCACTGCGACCAAATTGCCTATCTAGCCTTGGAAACGTAGAAGTAGTTACGAAAATGGACAGACTGCAGATATTGCCTGAAGTACAGATATACACAAATCCTGACAAAAAGCCACTTTACTCTCATTTTATTGCAATGTGCAAATCATTCTAGGGGCAGTCAAGGTGATAGAATAGCTTACACTGGGGTGACGACTTGGAGCGTAATTATACTTGGGTTGAAAACTAGTTGAAAGGCTCTGTGATGACATGTTTACAACAAGCTAAAAGTGATTCCGTTTTCATGGTTGCAGACTTCACAAAAACAGCAGTGCTGGCTGCTGTTTCTCCATGTGTAAAACACTTGTAGTTTGATCCGGGCCTTACATATTCCATTATTATTACAAAAACATAATAATAAAAAGCATATTTTTATGGATGGGGGAGTGAGGAATAATTCAACCACTGAGTTTGTTTAAAATGTTGTAGCAGAGTCAGGGCAGTGTGTAGAGTATAAGTGCAGAACTTTTAGACTGGGCAAATTATGCCCCATAATTCTTCAAATACAGTCACAAAAATTACTAAATTCTATGTGGGCGGAATATGTATTCACATAAGGATAATCAGTGCAAAGTCAATGCCTGAGATTCTTTTGAAGGGCATTGTTAGGCAACAAATCAATGAGGTCTGGATCTTACCTGAACATGATAAATCCAATGGACTCAACTGCAGCCCTTCTCACATCATCATTTACGTCACTCACCTTTGAGACAAGAGAAATCAAATGACATTTAAAAAGGCTTAAACCAAAACACTTTAAGGGAAAAATACTTTTGCTCACAGGATGAAATTTGTGCCCAACCAAACCATCTATGAATGTGAACAGGTTGCCACCTGCAGGATGCACAGCTAAATGCTAATTGTGTGGAATAAAAGTAGCTGTTAAATTTGATATAATAAATCACAATCACGTAAAATAATTTTATCATCAGAAATGTATACATTTAAGTACAATTAAGTATCAGTGTGGTAACCATTGTTTTTGCTTAAACAGAATCATACGTTGATGCATTCTGAATCATAAGAGCGTACCCCAGCAAAAGATAGCTGTTCCTTTAGTATTATAATTTGGAATAATACTTGTGTTGGTTGCAATTATACTTGTAATTATTAACTGAGAAGCCAAGTTTTAGGCCAGTTAATAATTGAAGTTAATAATTGGAGTTCAATAAATAAATAAAAACAAACCACAAAAAGATAATCATCGAGTCATAAATCATGGCATCCGTTTCATCCATTATGATAAACCATTTTCCCTCCTCTGTGAAGGAGTGTGCTGTAAACAGGGTTAAGCAGGAAGCACTCACAGCGACATGCAGCAGGCGTCGGATGGCCTTGTTGTTCCCAGAGCCGCAGTACGCCATGCCCACTGTGTACATACCGGAGCGCCGCAGGATGGGGTCCTATGGTGAACAGTGAGAGGAAGCAGAACCCTTACAACCTGGTCTGCACGCACATGTACAGGCAGCACGGTTTGACTCACTTCCCACATCTAGCGCTTCTAGAAAGCTTCTTGGCACAGAGTCCACAGGAAGAGGCTCACATTTCACACACAACCCCCGGCACTGTGTGAGTGCATACACAAGTCGATGCATCAAACTCAAAGTCTGCATTCCAGCTGGTAGATTAATGAAGTGTGATTTGTCAATTATATAAACATTTAAGAAAAACGACATGAAATAACCAACCAACCAACCA
>OMKR01007547.1:4286-21449 GCA_900302355.1 Cyttopsis rosea
TTTTTTTTTTTTTTTTTTTTTTTTTTTTTTTTTTTTTTTTTTTTTTTTTTTTTTTAATCGAGGCAGACATATAAGCCAGAAAAAGTCTTCTCCGTCAGGTGTTGGTGATTTGTTAGTGGGGGACTCTTACAGTCCGTTGTAATGCGGCCCCCAGCGCTTGTTGATGTGGTCGAAGGTGTGCGACACCCACTGCTGCTCCAGCACTCTGTACCTCTCCTTACATAGGAACAGAGGCTTCCCACGGCTGGAAGACAGGAGGAAGAAACCGTGAGAAGTGCATCTTACATCCTCTAATCCAGTGGTTCTCAAGGCGGGGTCCCCCTGGCACCTTTAAGAGGTTCCACGGGGTCTCCGGTAAAAGAGTTAATAGTTAAACCTCACCATTATTTCATTTACAAGCACCATTAGAGAATGTCTTTACTATGAGAATGTACATATGTTTTGATCATAGTTTCACTGTTATACCCCAAACTACAGTACGGACAGGTATGGAAGAACAGCAAGCACTGAAATGAAATCGTATTTCAAAGATGTGAACGGGTTTATGGTTGTGTGGAATAAATGACGTGCGCTGCATCGTGTTTGTACCGTAGATCTCGGTCCTCCTCTCCGTGGGCATCTAGGTAAACAGAACCCCAAAGGCAGAAACGATGTCCACGGATAATGATGATAACTGAAGCATTTATCAGAAGAAAGATGCCCGTGGCCGCACCACAGTGTTGGGAGTGCTGCAATGACAAACAACAAAGATATTAAAGTGGCAATCCATAAGATTGTCTGTGTTAAGTGGATTTATGCGGCAAGATCTTTTTTTAAACATCCGGGTTTCTTCTCTTGAAATTTTTTTCATCCAAAGCTGCTGTCGTTTTGTTCATCTATAACCGACCGTTCACTGAGCACAACTAGCTACTCCGCTTTACCAAATTCACCGCTGCCTTTCAGTTATGCGCATGCCAGATTTTTGCATTCTTGCTGGGAAGGCGGACCCCGCCACCAAAAATGGAAACAGTGTATAGAGGAGGACATACGCAATGCAAATACATTGAATGGCTGTTTCTTAAAAAGTAACTTTAATCACCAAAATTGATCCAGATATTTCCAGGTGTCTTCTTAAAATCCTAAACCCAAATTTTGTCAGTAGCTACAATTTAGTAGCATCTCAAAAACTCACCAAAACGCATTCACACACGCCCTGCTGCTTGCAGCACAACCCTTTGAGGCAGACGAAGGCGCCACAAACGAGGCAGAGCGCCGGGTCCTTTGGCACCTTTTTGCAGGCAGTGCAGGCCTTCCTGTGATAGTACTGGAAGATGATGTTGTAGTTGTCAGGGAGCTGCAGGAGGCACGGGGTTGCCCACTCAGGATCCTGGACAAGCAGGGTCTGGGGAGAAAGAAAAATATTTTAACATCTTCTTCCTAAATGTTTTTGCACCAAAGCTGGGAAACAGGATTGCATAAAATTTTAAGATTTTACATGTTTTTATTATTTATTTCACCTTTATTTTACCAGGGAAGCACTCCTTTTCAATGGTGCCCTGATTACAGCCATATAAACATGTGAATGAAAACAAATAAAACAAAATACATAAAACAGGTATTGGTTAGATCAAAGACACAGCAAAGACACAACACATCATAAAAACAAGGGGAATGTGTGGGGGACATATAAAATATAAAAAATGCCCTTGGTTAAGGGCTTTGTGGAAAGCATCTAAAAATGCCAGGTCAGGCTGAGTGCCAAATGACATGAGCTACGTAGACTTGTGCTCATTCCCTTTCCCATTTGAATGAGAATTGAGGATGTCAGCAATGTCCCCTGCAAGCCTGCTTGACATGAAAATTGATAAGATACTGCTTCACGCAGGTAAATGACAGACTGAATTGGTGGCCATTTATTATTTCACAGCCAAACAAAAGTTAGGAAGGCGACTGTGCTTTCAGTGTTTTAGCCCCGTCTCCATGGAACAGTCTCCCTCAATTTATCTGTTCAGCCGAATCTGTTGATCGTTTCAAGCAGCTCCTGAACATCCATTTTTCTAAGTTAGGCTTTTTATGTCCATTTCATTTAAATATAGTTTGTTTTAACTTAACGTTCCATTGTGTCTGTATTTTCTACATTTTCATGGGTAAGACTTTTATTTATATTTTCTATATTTCCCATTGTGTTTCCATCTATTTTCTTCTACTTCCACTTTATAACAGTGAGTTAAAAAGCGCTATATAAATAAAGCTTTACTTTTGGGGGAAAGAAAGTTATAAAAGTTGAAAGTTATTAAAAATAAATAAATAAATAGTCAAAATCAAATTAAATAAACGGGACCCACCAATGAGTGGTCGGCCTGCATCTCCGAAAGTCCTGTGATCTCTGCACACCACTGTGTCACCAGGTCGAAGGCATCCACCGCCCACTCCAGACAAGAGGCACTGTACATGGGGTTGGAAGGCTGCGGGGCCGAGGCCATGAGACCCAGACACACAGCTAGGGATGAAAACTCCTCCTCCACCTGAAAACAACAGATAAATAAATAAAATAATCTTACTCCCATTTTGAAGAAGATGGCAGATTTTTTCATCAATATAAAATACAAAAGGAATACAAAATGTATAGTTGAATAAAAGTTGTGAGGTGACATGGTCGCTCACCTGGCAGCCGTTCAGGCCGTCTCCGTAGAGGTGATGCTGCAGGAGGCTGGAGAGGCGAAGGAAGGGCAGGCAGAACTGCTGGAGGCTGAACTCGATGGACTGTGGGGACCACACGCTGGAGCTCAGCTGGAAAAAAAATAAAAAATAAAAATAAAAATAAAAAAAACATGACAGAGCTTAAAACAGCTTAAAATGACCATGTACATCTCCTTTAAAGTTGCAGGCGGTGATATTTGACCCTCGTCTCTTAGAGTAGTTGGTTAGACTGGGAACTAGACAAATCTGCGAGCTCATGTTTCATTTGCTCTGGCAGATACGTCTCGCTCCCCTCCCATTCAAACAGATTTCCACCCGACCATATCATGGTCGAGCCAATCACAACCGTTTATCCAATATGGGGTGGGGTTTGATACAATGAGGAGCGCCATTGAGGCACATTACCAAGATGGCTGCCGCTGATATGGAATGGTCTGTTGAATCCACTATTGCGACAGTATTAAACGAACTGGAGGGTATATTTCCTCTAAAAGAAGAACAAACAACTACACCTAAAGTTGCAGTGTGTAGAATTTAGCGGCCACTAGAGGTGAGGTTGCAGATTGCAAGCAATTGAATTCCCCTCCGTGTAGGAGTTTCTACGGTGGATGCAAAACTCGTAAAAAACATGAAAGTCCCTCTCTCGAGCCAGTGTTTGGTTTGTCCGTTCTGGGCTACTGTAGACACATGGCGGCGCAACATGGCGTGCTCCGTGAAGGCGACCCGCTCCCATGTACATATAAAGGGCTCATTCTAAGGTAACGAAAACACAACGATTCTTATTTTTATGGGATACTACAATAATTAATACATACTTATGAATATTATATTCCATTTCTGCCAAGTCCGCTCCGCTAGATGCTACTAAATTCTACACACTTAAAGCTTTTGTTGATAAGAAAGATGTGTTTGCCGTACTTCCAACAGGATTTGGTAAAAGTTAAATTTACCAACTGGCCCCGCTGGTCGCCATTTTGTCGCTCAGCAATACGTCACATGTTTCGTTGCTCTGATTGGCTGTAGGTCTATCCAATTGCATCCAGAGACATTTTGGTCTGTGCCCGTTGATAACGCCCCTTGGAAATCGAAAATGAACTGAGAGGTTCTGCATTAGAATAGTAGAAATAGTAAAGCACCAATAGTCAGCCCCATATTATAGTGACATTATCGTGATCTTCAATTTTGTCTATCGCCCAGCCCTAGTAGGTAATTCATCATTCTGGAAAAATACTTATTTGGTAGTCTTAAAATAGTCTTATTTTTGTCTCACCATTGACGCTTCTTCAGTGTTGGGCTTGTAGACACTTTTGTCCTTGGCCAGTTCACTGATCGTATGACCGAGCAGGGCTTCGAAAGACTTCTCACCATTGGCAGCATTCTAATGGGGGGGGGAGAAAATATAACATTTATTTTGAGTCAAACTGACTAAAATAAATATCTATTATTTTCAATGTGTGTTATTGAAATATTATATAATAATAATAATAATAATAATAATAATACACCCTGATCCAACATGCACTTAACTACTTAAAGCTTGTGTCCCCTTGATTACAAATTGCCTTATGAACTTTAAATGTCACCCTACTGCCAATTTCAGTCAATCATTTATAATAGGAGGCTTAAATGACCCATAATGAATATTAAGGTTTAGGTGATGCAAGAAAACTTTATTTATTTATTTTTAAATCGACGAGCAAATTGCATTTCTCATTCAAAGGGAAACCACGGAGCGCTGTGTTGCAGTAAGCATCATCATCATCATCAATTTAATAACTTATACAGAATAAGCAGGGGACAAAATGATTATTTTCTTATAGTAAAATATCTGATTGGTTGATAAGCTGAAAAGACATTACTGAATGTGTGTTCTGATAAAAATTCAACTGCTTTGATTAATATTTTATATAGAGGTAAAACTACCAGCATTTATCAAGTTGAAGGTGGTAGAATATAAATCAGCGTCCGTCTTATCTCGCCTGCCGTCCCGTGTCATAGATTTATAGAGGAGGGATTAAATGTCTATGGATTTCCTCCTTCTGAACCCTGATCTTTGTTCAGACTTTGCATCTTCTTTTATCAAAAATAATTTAAACACAATGGCCCCCTACCGAATATGGAGGGTGTACCCAGTTAGGGATTTTGAAGTGGATCTTGAGGGGAAATTTGTGAAAGAGTTCACCACTATTCATGACATTGTAGCCGAATGGTATTTAACCGTGCCTCCATTATAGATGGAAACAGACTGAGGGGAGGGTTTAAGCTATTTGTCTATTGACATTCCAGCGAGCCGCTAACTAATACAGATTTAATAGACTAAAGACGAATAGGCAATTATTTCCCACTCAGCGACAATCTCACTTTTTCAGATAATGAAGATCGATATTGTCT
Organism: Cyttopsis rosea; assembly: GCA_900302355.1. Classification (NCBI taxonomy): domain Eukaryota; kingdom Metazoa; phylum Chordata; class Actinopteri; order Zeiformes; family Parazenidae; genus Cyttopsis; species Cyttopsis rosea. Next base: position 9,357 of record OMKR01007547.1, read on the forward strand.
CCTATGAAAACCGTACAAATGAACCTGGAGAGGGCTCAATTCATCTCAATACCGAGTTCTACAACATGATTTACTGTGGCCGTGAATTGGTCGTGGTGAGAACACACTCAAGAAAACAAAAACCTGTAGATGCATATTTAGTGATTCTGCATTTACTTTCTTGAGAGCTCCAGATGTGATCCAAGCTTTTCTCTCCTCTGGACTGAACTTGACAGAGAGAGCAGCCAAGGCCTGGATGAACTGCAGGTTGTACAGCATCTTCACCACACAGCTAAAGTGTTCTGTATGAGCAGAGGGGGTGACGATGTTTAGATCATGTAAGTCAAACAGATTCTCATAAATATAGAAAATAAGAAATAATAATAATAATAATAATAATAATAATAAATAATTATTATTATTATTATTAATAATGAGAGTGAGAGGAGAGTACAGGAAATATGTATACTGTATGTATTGATACAGAAATACTAAAACATGTGATGTAAAAAATATGCCAACCATCTGATGACTTAAAGGCAACAGAATAAAGTCAACACAAAGGCACAAAATAATTAATTAACTGGAAGCTATGCGGATTCCTAATTTATAATGTTCTTCTCTCTGCCCAGAAAGCCTGATCGAACCGTATGTGGGGAATTGGCAAGGGGCTTCAGGTGGGAAATGTGTTTTGAAGGAGGCCTCAGCTTGGAACTTGAAGGCAAAACAACAAGTGCCATTATTTGCCACTCCACAGGAGGGGACTGCTGACAGCGTCACTATAGTGGTCATTGTGTGTATGTCAGCATGATGAAGAATAACATGTGTAATGAATGAATGAGCGTCCAAGCTACAGGGAGACAGGCAACCCTCAACCCTGCCTTTCTAAAGAAAAGAAAAGAAAAACAAACACAACCAAGGTATCGTGACTTCCATTGTTGTGCCCTTTTGTCAATAACTTGCCCGCATTCACCACCGTCTCACCCTGCTGTGTGAAAAAAAAAAAAAATCAATCCTCCATCTCACAACGAGTGCAGTAGTGATTCTTGGTTTGGCTTAATCAATGTGAAATTGAAAGGAGATACAAAGTCCATCCGGGAGCTAATCGGACATCGACTGACATTTTCCCCAGCGTAGCCTGAAAGGCAGAGTTGGGAGTTGGTCTACGATCAAGACACATGAAGCAAACCCCAAATGTCCAGAGAGAAACCTCATAACAAACTGATTTTACAATGTAGGATAGCACATTTACTACAAAAATTAACTGTGCCAATCATAAGCTATATATTTTTTTTTAACTTAAATATTTTCAACTTTCTAAAAGATTTTGAGGCACTTAACGTCCCAGCCAGCAGATAATATGGTTCAGTCATCAACTAAATGATAACTTGCAGTGGCGCTGCACCCATTAAACATGATTGCATCCATTTGGACCAGGGGCTTTTGGTGCCTCCCCTCCTGGCAGAGCAGGGCCGAGCAGGAGGAGATCTAACGCCGGACGTGCATGTGGAGATGAAGAGTGCGCGGAAGAGGTTCAGCCCCCCCATCAGCAGGACCATGTCACTCTGATCCCAACAACCAAACAGAGGCAACAGGAGCACAGATAACAGAGTCCAAGTGCCTCCCACCGACATTCAGTCACGATTGGGGGCCGATAATGGGACTGGCTCTGTGAAGCAGCTACCAAGAATCTCCCCGCTCTCTGTTTCCCCATGAAGCAGATCAGGACACAGCACCTTTTCGTAGCGGCTGCGGCATGGTCAGCACAAAGATAATAAGGAGGGACGGGACATCTCGAAACAGCATGGGCACCTCGGGTGTCTCCTCGTCAAAGCCACTGTAAAGAAAAACAAGGAAAACTATCTTGTCAGGATTTCTAATATAGAAAACTTAAATATGGAGACATTTGACCAGTGTCAAATTCAATAATAGACAAATTAACAAAGTTAATACATTAATAACAACTTCATTTATATCACACTTTTCATACATACAAAAATAAAAGTGGAAAAGTAAAGAGGGTAAAATACAGTAAAAATAGATAAATAAAAAAAATAAATGTTGAACAGGTGCATTTTAAGTTCATGGACAGTGTTCATGGAAATGAAGAGGCAATATGAATATTTACTGTACAAATACAGTAAATTGTGGCTGGCATATTCATTCGAGATAAGAGCAGAGCCCTTGCTAATCACAAGTCCATTTGCTTAAACAAAGAAATGGCCTGTACAATAATACACTTAAAATGCAGCTGGAAAAGGCCCATTTCCTTGTACTCCCCGCCAAACCACTTTCCTTAATGTAGCCCCAGTTACATATTGTTGTATGCCATCTCCATTTAAATGCCGCCTTTTTTGTTGACAACTTAGTAAGAGGTTCAAATCTCCACCCAGTGGGCCTCTGGGAGATTTTGAATGAAAGGAACTGCACTTACGGAATAATACCTTCCATTTCCAAGGCACTCACGACTAATTCCACTGTGCAGTCTGATCGAAAGTCTCACAGAAAAAAGGTACTTTTGACTCCAAATCTACTGTCAAGTCTCCTATGTACAACAACACACTGGCACACATAGTAAATTTTAAATAGAGGCAAATATCTGAGCGCAAAATATTATATAAAGCCAAACCACAGTTATGGGCCATTTGTTTCATCGGAAGAAAACGCACACAGGTACGAGTGAGGTTTAACAGCTATGCAAAATATCTCTGTCCTATTTAAGCAGCGTAGTTTGACCGACTAGGAGTGTCAATGACAGCATTGTCTCCAGAGAGCCTAACAAGGTATTTTTAAACACCAAATGACTCCAAGAGGAATACTGTATGGTGGTGCGCACTTTCATACTGGCAAATGTAAAAAGCTGTCTAACGCCACTAACAGGAAGGAAAGGTTGTTAACCTGTATATATTGTTAAGTGTTTCTATTAACACCACCAACAAAAGAGTACAGTTTGACCAAGTAATTAAACTGGGCACAGAAACACACAAAAAAAGGAGTGTGTCTGTATGTCTTTCATTAAATATGGGGGTCTTAAAGCTGGGTGGACAGCTAAGGGGGTTAGGTGTTTTGCTGCAGCACTATTGGCATGGTGGTGTTGGTGGGGTTTGGGTGCAGTTGTTCTCTGTGCGGTGATTCTGACAGGGTCGTTTCACTCTCTGTGGAGCGCCCAGTAATTTGCCAGATGCGGCAATTATTGGTATCTATGGCAACCACGCATAGTCCCTTTTCTGTTTTTAGCTCTCCCTTTGTGTGGGGGAAAAGCGGTTAGGGGGCAGCAGAAAATGGTGGTGTTTAGAGAGCGGGCAAAGTGGCGCTGTGATTACGTGCTTGTGTGTGAGCAGGCAGTGGGTGAGGGGAGGAAAGAAAGAAGCTCCCAGAGTGGAACTGAGGTATGGGGAGAAAAGAATATATAGATTTCCATTAAAATAAAAAAAGGGGGAAAAAAAGACATTGTACTTACTCTGCTTCTCTGCTTTGTGCACCCTGAGTCAGTCTAGTCCATGGGTTGTAGGCTGAATCGATGCTGTATAGACGCATGTGCATGGCTAGCACATGGAACAGCTGATCTGAACGACACAACAGAAAAAAAACAGGCACGTACATGACTACCACACACAGAAAACAAGCTCTTTCCAGAACAAACCAAAGACTGTTCACCTCAATCCATCACGCCCACCCTAATGCCAGCACGTATTAAATGAGGGGAGCAGTTAACTGGCTTCTCTGTGCACAAGCTACTGGTTTGGCTGGGTTAAAACCAGGCCGGGGCAGATGGATAAATGGTTGCACTTGACAGCCCCAGGCAGTTCGCTGGTCATGTCACACCTGTTCATTGTGAAACTAATGGAACATAAAGAGCACACCCACATGCACCATCCCTGATACACATGCTTCTCACCCACATAGACATTGCCTCAACAGTGCATCTTGTAGCACTGTAGAAACCAACGCATCCAATCAAACAACCAGCCGAAATAGTGATGTGAAAAGGAAATAACCATATTAAAGTGTATAATGTAAGATTCCAAAGATTAAGAAAATAATGAAGAAAGTCTCCAAAAGGATGTTAAAATGCCACATCTCAAACTGAAGCGGTATCCTCAGTAGCCCAGAACCCAATTAGTTCATATCTTATTTTATTATTTTGACCCAATTCTAGGACTTTCAGATAAATCAACATTTTTATTCGTCAGTTGGTGGCATCATATAGTCTTAAAATGTAGACACTGCCATAAACAATTTTGAATTCCAATTTAATGATCAAAATACATTTTTCACAATATGAAGTCTGAGATTAAGTAGAAGAAATTATATTTGTAGATTTTTGTTGGGTTTGACATCATAGGTTAGATTATCATGAGGGAAGGTTTGATTTAATGCAGGATTTTGAATCTATAATCAGATATCATTATCGTGCACGGTTCCATATGATTATCATAATAATCAGTTCTTCCATATTGCCCGGCCCCAATCCAAGTGAACAGATAAAGAAGCAGCCGTTGCATTAAAGCGATGCATTTAAAATGCATTCACAATGCATATAAGATAGCTTTGAAACTAAAGCCTTTAAATCAATCAGTTCCATCAAGCAGCATCTCTAGGTACACACAACAAGCCTCTGTATAACCCAAGCCTCGTTTCGGCAACACTTACGGGCTACCAACATGCAACACTAATCCTATTTAATTTTGTTTTCCAGGGAATTATGACGCGTAATGCAGCAACATACTTCATATAGCCAGCTCTACAATACAATATTGACATAAGTGAGCTGTCAATATCTAGACCAACACTGCCCTCTACAGGTGAAACCTGAGAGGGGATGAGATGGAGAGCTCATGAACTGATTCTCCCACTTCCCAGGTTTTAAATGGGATTAAAATCCCTCCACTGGGAGACGAGAGTGGACTCGCAAAACTTAACACCAGGTAATGGCATGTGGTTCAGCAAGGGACAATGTGGCCTTGAGGGAGCTTCTTGATATTGATCCATTCTCATTGGCAATTTGCTTTGACGATACTGGACCTCCAAACTTGTCATCATTGCAAATAGCATAAACATTAGAAGTATTTATTTGCAGTGCCTGGTTATACTACTGATATATAAAAAAATAATAGGGGATGTAGATTATTTTCCAAAATACCAACTGAGTTCAATTTTAAATCAAACAAAGCTGTGAAAATTATTTTCAAAGGGCAAATAATACTGGGTTTTGGTTTTTCCGAGGGCTACAACACCATGTGGCTTTACCACATGCATATAAATTCTATGATAATCAATCCATAACTCAAATGAGGAAGGCACAATAATGAGGAAAAAGTAAGGCATAGTAACATTCATGAAATGTCCTCATGAAATTCAACATTTTCAATAATAATTATTTTTTTTAAATACAGAAAGGTATGCCATTTAATCTATAAAGATGTTGTGGTTCACAAAATCATCATCAGTTAACAGTTGAGATACTACTGAGCTTGAGAATTCCCTGGGTGTTTGTAGTCGGCACGTGACGACTGTTCTCCCACAGTGTCCCATTTCCTAGCAAGGGCCAACACTAATGTACTGCAACTGAGTAAATTTGGCCATCAGCACCGCTATACAGTTAATATGGCTCAGAAAATGGCAGAACTCCAGTGTGAAATCTCTTTTTAGCCACTCGGGGATGACAGGCCATTTCATTGCAGCAGCCAGCACTTGGAATTTACCACCACTAGACAGACTAATTAAAGAGAGTAGGCTATGCTGCCTACCCCAAATTAACTCTGGGGTTCCTGCACATTTGTTTCCAAATACAATACATCGTCACAGCCAATTTTTATTTCCTGAATTTGAAGAGCTCACGTTTTGATCAGGAGTCCATTGAGACTGGAAATAATTTACTTCAACTTAATCAGCGATTGATCCATTTATCTGCCTTGTTTATCCTGACATCTAATACCATGATATTCCTCCTTAATCGTAGCCCCTTTTTGTACGTTACAAATAAAAAACACAAGCATGGTCCAACAGTTGCATGGATCAACGGTTGAGACACGTTACGGAAATGCGGTGTGGTTATATGGAGTGGTCTGGGGCGCAGAAGTTAAAACAACATTCAATTTTCCCATTACCATTGGGCAGTTCAATCATTTGGGTTGGAATGAAACTCTGGTTGAATCATTGGTACAGACAAGTAGAGTTAGAACTCAAAATAAATCAACCGGACCTGACAGCATGAGCTACACATTATGAGTGACTGGCAGAGTCACTGGAGAACACTCACTTGCGCTATTAGCATTGACGGCTACTAGTGAGAGCAAATGACACGACTAGCAAGAACTCTTTGATCGTGCAGCTCTGGCTCATGCCTCATTGGGCCCATGGGCATTGTAGTCAAAGTCACTTTAAGAGAAGTCTATTCACTCCGGAGCCAATCTTTGTAACACTTTGGATGAGACGCAGCAGAAGTGGATAGTGGGGGAGGTTTCAGAGCGGAATTGAAGTCGAATATCCAACCAAATGTTCAATTGTCGGTTTAAGATGATTGAATAGTTAACTTTTAAAATACATTCCAGTTAAAAGAGAATTTGACAGTTTTCCTCTTTGTCTCTTCTGTCATTGCTCTCTTCATCAATTGTTAAAATTATTGCTTGTAATATAACTGTTTCTGAACACATTATTTGCTCTGGATAAATGTTAATTACATGAAGGACAAAAGACAAACAAACTGTTTGTCAAATATGCAAACATGAAATCCAATGAGACAATTTCATGTGTACTGTCAAAATTATTACATAATGGCCTTGTAATTATTTGAGCCGACCGCAATAATTTTATAAAATGTTATATTCTACAATCATGTTTCCGTCCAAAGGGCTTATACTATGATAGTGGCATAAAATGAACAAAAATTACAATTATTTGTAATTAATTTATTAATCTTCAACCAAATAAATAAATAAATAAAATAAATCATACTTGTGACAGCCCTTTGTATAAATTTATAAATTTGTATAAAATGACGAATGCCAAGTTAGTGACTAGTTGAAAATACTCACTGAGACATGAGCGCTTGGCAGCTGCACTGGCTCCTCCAGAACACAGGTTTCCTCCCCGATGCACCAGCTCCAACTCCAGGTTGGTCCTGAGGAGACAGCACCATCAGCTATCAGCCACACTCCTTATTGTGCATACATCCTCTCATACAATGTCTGACAAAGATGCCGTCACTCACACGCATTCTATGCACACTCTATGCTCTGCACACACCTGCCACAGTTTGAGGCCAATCAACAGATATCTCTTCCAATCCTTAATACATGTATCAGAAACTCCAAAACAGTATTACTGCATTTTCCACCACTTAAAAGACTGAGGACAAGGTGATTGATGTATTCCAGTCAAGCCGATTGCTGCTAAAAGCGTCTGTTTTGTAGAGGCAATTCCGTATCTAATAAAATGACAGCTTTTCAGGACCCATTCTGCACAAGCGGCCCTATTAGCATAAAAGCAGTTTCATCCACAACCCCCCTGAATAATGCCACTGTTCATTTTAAATATGCATATCCAAATACGGTTAGTCACAAATTTCAATTGACCAGCGCCCCCACAAAAAAGGATGAAAAAAAAAGAGGAAAGAAATCAGCTTTTTCATAAAATCATAAACAAGTACACTGATAGTGAAAACAGATAGGGGTTACTAAAATTAGACTGAGCCCGGCTTGTTTTCAGCCCGCTCCTGGCCATTTATTTCTATGGGCCACTGAGGTGGGGGCAAATCCTTAGGTTTCCTGGGAGAAAAAGCAATTTCACATAGATAATGCAGGCACCGTGAAGCTCCATCTGGCTTGTGCTGATAAGAGCACCCCTGTGACAGAGGAATTTTCCACTCCTCAGGCAATTTGCGCTGTTCATTGAACTTCAGAGAGCCAACAGGCACCCAGACACACTCGGGGGATGTTGCCCAGCAGGGAGCAGGGTGAGAGGACCGTTGGATCGGGAGGTCAAAGGCCCAGAGAGGTCAGGTGCAGGAAGGACGGGGGCGTTGTTGGCTAGCCAAGGTCTAAGGGATTGACTGCAAACAAGTAATTTCCCTGACCTATGATCAACCTAGTAAAAAAGAAAAAATGGATAGTGATTTGTTTACCACTCACTATACCATTTTCCTTCATCATCAGTGAGGACCTCAACACTGGCAAGTCCACACCCTAAGTCAGAGAAAAAAATTTAAGGTATTGCAAATGCAGAACTCTGAATACCTATGAAAAGGCACCCGGCAGACCTGCAAGTGTGACTAAGCAAGCTAGCTTTTATGAATAAGCACTCAGAGGAAAAAAGTGGCCCTTAAATTCAGCCAGAGAGTATGCAATAAATCCATACAGTCAGACCTAATAAAGTGCTCAGTGAACGTGGTGGAATGAGAGTCAATATGATTTTACTGCAGCCTAAATTGACAAAGCTGGTAATGCCTCTTAGAGAGAGCAGTTTTCTAGCAACACCTCTGGACCCAATGCAGCAGTATAATCAGAGGTATGAATAAAGCCAATCAAGAAAGCCTTCACAGTTCCCTGCACAACTTTCAGAAAGTGCCAAGTAATCCATATATTCGGTGTAGGTACAAAGACTGTGCAACATCTGCAGTATTGAATTTCAATTCTTTTTCCCTCGCAGCAGCTCTCACACAAGGTAAAACTAAAATGACGAGAAGTACCTAAAGCTAAACTCCAAGTGGAGGATTGCATTGGCATTCATTGTTATTCAGAAGGAATTGGCTGATATTAACTCACAGAAGAGGACAGACAAGAGTTCCAGTTCACCAGCCACAAGCCTGTCTAGCCGTGTGTGTGTGTGTGTGTGTGTGTGTGTGTGTGTGTGTCCTCCCTGTCTGAAGGGGGGCAGATGTAGAGGTCAATACACACACTCTGCTCAGAGATAACGCATCGTGACCGGGACATTGCTCATATCAGTACGACCACCCATGTACACAACAGAAGAGCTAAAAGGTTATGTTCAGTATTTCAGGGACCGATGAAAGGAACCAAGATGGAGGACCGCACTCAGTAGAATCACTTGACTGTGCAACTGCCCTATAACTGTGTGAATCAATGGCATACACTGATTAGATATTGGAAAGTTTCCCCTCGCTGCATACAGCGACCACCAGGGAATCGGTTGTTAAACCTCCCCTCCAAAAATCCAATGTCACGTTTTCACCAAACATGTAGGAACATTCAGAATTATTGCTATGCAGGATTTATTTGAAGGTTAATAGGATGCTCTCACCTAGCTACAGAGTACATGAAGAGGAAATCATTATCTGGCGAGCCAGGGTTCTTCCCGTAATCCATGTACTTCTTCTGCGTCGTGTTCTTAATGTCCTTGATGACCAACTCCATCTCTTTACTCAGGTTAGACTCTGTCTGGAAATTGGGGGAAAAAAAAGGAACTCTTACTTTCATCCAAATATAGGTGCATGACTTCCACCAAAGGACGTCATTTGAATAATTTGATTCATTTGTCGACATTTAATTTATCTACAACTCAAATTTGCATAGGTTCAAAGAAAGAAAAAAGTCTGCATTCTTAATTTGGAGGGGCTTTTTCTAGCCATGCTATGCTATTCTAGCCATGCTATCTGTTTTTGTATGTGAATGACACATATGCAACGTCATTCAATTCATAGAGAAATTTCCTTTTGTTTACCCCGCCTACATCAGGGGTGCAATGTGGAAATCCAATTGAAACGCAGGGATTAATAGGACTGATGAATGGTGATACTTACTGGGAAAAGGCCCAGTTGTTCCTGAAGATCCTCCACCTCCTTCACCAAAATGCACGTCTTCCTGTTTGTAGGAGAGTGCCAGGCCCCGGCCTCCGTGCCCCTCCCCGGGCGACAGGGAAGCACGCTGTTGGCAAACTGTCGGCACAGCGGGCACGTGAACTCACCCTTGTCAACAGAGAAACCCTGGAGGACCTGGTCGTTCTGGGTGACGGAAAAAATTAAAACACATCATGTATTCTATCAAAACAGGAAACAACAACAACAACAACAACAACAACAAGAGGCTGTGTGGGACCATCTTCAATCTGACCAATGTCAAAGACTTTTAAACCTTTGAATCTGATCAGTGTTCTTGAAAAAGAAAGGGCCTAGAAAGGGTTAAAAACAGAATAGTGTATGAAAAAATTAGCAATGTCCAATCAAATCCAAGTTGAATATGCCTATAACTAACAAACCCATACTACAATATGGATGACATTAGGAACAATGAGAAATTGTGAGTTTGGATGAACTCACTCGCAGAGATTCCATGTAGGACTTGTGGCAGTCTATATGCAGGGTGTGTCCGCAGGTCTGGACGTAGACTCCCCCGTCCCAGCCGATAGAGACGGACTGCAGACACGAGCTCTGAAAAACACACACAATATTTAGCAGAGGGTAATTTCCCTATAACATGATGTATAAACAAACAGCACATGAAGGTTCTATGGCAGTTAAAGCTGAATCGTGATACCAACAATATATACATCAAGCTCAAAATGGATACATCTCACCCGCCCTCTAATGCACATCCTCATCTCTCCACCTGCCTTGTCCATCTAATATCTACAGTTGCATTTACAAGTGGATATGTGATAAAGCGAGGGATTTTAAATCTCACAAGAATGAGAGCAGGAGCTGGCACTGGGGCCAAGACACCGTCAGCATTTGTTGTGAACATGGTTTAGAAAGGAGGGAAATAATCAACAAACTGCACATTAGGTGCAAAAAAAAAAAAATCATACCTATTGCAGCCTTAAAGTGACAGTGAAATCTGATTAGAGCAGCAGCTGGAAGCTAAAGGCAAGCCAATGGTTCAGTTATATAGTCAGGAAGACTACTCTCTGTTTCCTAAAGAAAGAGAAAGAGAGCGAGAGAGACACCGATACACCCGAGGCCCTTATCGTGGAGCTGATGCTGGCTCGCCATCATCAAGTCTCAGTACTGCGTGTACTTCATTCTGGATGTGCTGACAGACAGGCACAGAGCTGTGGATTCACCTGAACACCACTAAGCGATTTAGAACAGGTCTTACCCAGTGTTCAGGCATTTGAAAGATGCTTGGGAATGTCATACAGGAGTTCTGGCTTTTAAAGTGTTGACATTTGTGTGATGGCAAAACGAATGATTCACAAACAGCTGTCAGTTCTGATTGTCATGGTAGAAGTTGAATACTGTGGGAAGCCTCCAACAAAAGTACATTTATGACCCCATAGCATTACAATGAAACTCCTACGCGTACAGCAAGTACATACTAAAAAGGGAATTTCTAATTTCAACTTCAGATGTGCAGAATACTGTCATAGATGATGTTCTCAGTGGTTTGCGACCTCTTTTTTGATACCTTTAAAACCTCTTTTTCTGAGTCTTACACACTGGTTAAAGATTCCATGAAATGGCATTTACTGTGTGTTGGGTGGGATCTTAAGGAGCAAGGGAATGAGAGAGAAAAAAAAAAAACAATGAGCATTTTTTTGGAGAATGCCATTTCCTAGTTTCAATTAGGTAGTAGGTAGTTCAATACTGTTCTCTCAATCCTGTTCCCTTTTATTGGACCATTTTGGGAGTGTACACATGCACAGGCGGCATGACAGACATACTCTAAAAAGAATGTGAATCTTAATTGTCTTCAAATGATTTTAAATATTTGTTTGTGAATTTCTAGAACACTGTAAAACAGAAATAAACAAAGTTCCTATTAAAGGGGTAATAAGGACAAAGATGCATTTTTTTTTTTCACGGGACCTTTAAGGTTGTTTTTTTTGTCACCTACATCTTTGAAAAAGCACTGCATGAGGGTGAGCCGGAGGTCGTGCGCTACTCCGCATGTGTCCGCAGCATAGATGTGTTCCTCGTCACTCGTCGGCAGCTTCTTGGCCTCGTCGCTTTTGCAGCGGTGTCCTAAAACTGAAAGGCACAAAAACCTGCAGTCAAGGATGTTATTTCGCAGCCTGAAGCAAATTTTGATTGATAAATCAGAGACAGAAGCAGATGCAAGTAAGATCAGTAATCGAACATTCTGGGGATGTTGCACTGGAATGTCTTGCTTAAATTCACTAACATTTCTTGTCATCAAAAACCATTCATTGTTGTGT
>OMKR01007553.1:3691-13977 GCA_900302355.1 Cyttopsis rosea
GGGGGGGGGGGGGTTATTTACTTTGCCACATGGGCATATGGGCGTGTTTACGCTGTCATATCATTAGCGCAATATCTTTTGTGAATCCGATGTTGAGTCGAGGCAGATAGCGGGTGCATTTGATACACAATTCACGGTGCCATTAGCGGCCGCAATCCATTTTTTGTCAATTTGCCCCTGAGATACTCATGTTGGGATTAATCGAACACACAGGATATCTGTACCTTGATCCTCTTACTCCTAATGATGACCTACATTGTCATGTCATTAATACCATAACCTGAACGGCATTTTAATCTAATGTAATCTAAATTTAACTCTAATCTTAATCTAAAAATCTTTTTTAATTTGAGGAGATTCTTGTCTAAGTCAGACTCAACACCCTCCCCAAAAAAAGAAGAAACTAAGGGGTGACTGCAGGTCATTCAAAATGTTGCAGAGTCTTGTCTGGGACTAGAAAAAGTGACATTTTACACCTGCTCTCAGATCCATACATTGGCTGCCAATTTGCAGCATAATTGATTTCAAGATTCTACCCCCTCTGTATAAAGCACTTAGTGGCCTGCCTCCGAGCTAAATTGTAGAGGTCCCTCCGGTCATCTACGGCCGACTTGTCCCCAGGAGGAAAACAAAATCTGGTGCCTTTGATCGCTAAGCTCCAAGTCTCTTCCCCAACTCTGACCTGCTTGAAAAGTAGACTGAAAACTCACATTTTCTCCAGGACTCTTCATTAAATTGCTCCACTAGTGGCACATATGTTAGTCGCCATTGTGTTCATACTTCTTGTCTAATATTGTCATTTCAGTTTTTTTTTTGTTCCGTGGGATTTCCATGCAAATAGGCTATGCAAACTCGATTTGACACTCTGGTCCTGAGCACATGGACAGAGGCGGTTCTAGTTCACCCAATACAGCTCATTTATACTGCAGCCTGCAAGGCCAATTGTTAAAAGGAGGGAGAAATGGGTAAAAACAATCCAAACCATGTGTCCAACAATAAGGAATTTCACAACTGGCTACTGGCCTGGTCTGCTCGGACCCTCTGCCACAGCCCACCCTCTCGCCTACTGAAGCTCTACTGCAACCGTCCTCTCAATGATAGCGCCTGGCTCGGTCCGCTTGCACCTTTTGCCGAGCGTCTCCTTTGCCAACCGAGCTTCCTAGAGTCCTCCTTCCCGACCCCGTTTCTTTTCCATCTGTCAAATCAATCAGTCATGGGCGACATTCACACATTCTTCCAATACTGAGAAAATACCAATCTGTCCCCCTCAATAATATGTAACCTGTGTTGGAGTTGTCCACACTGGACTCGAACTGGCGGCGCTGGCATGGGAGGCGGACGCGCTTTACTTTACTACTTGTTATTTCCTATTTATTTTCAATTAAATTTCCGTTTGTAAAGGAAGACATTTTTTAAAAAGCGGAGAAAGCAGGACCGGCAGCCATAAGTTTTTTTTCATACAGTAACTAGATGTGCGGCGACTTCATACGTCCTCCACATTACTAAAGTAAACTAGATCGGAATCCTCTTTGCTGTCTTCTCTCTACGGCTTCCGTGATGCAGGGAGAGAGAGAGAGAGAGAGAGAGAGAGAGAGAGAGAAGGAGAGAGAGAGAGAGAGAGAGATAGAGAGAGAGATCCTCCTTCCGGTGTTTGTATTTTAGATCTATTTGGTTTCGTTAGTTTCCTACTTGTATGAAGCAAAATTTATAAACACAACTGAGTGAAGGGATTGTCCCGATCACTGCGGAATGGAGAGAGTCCTCTCTGGTCCACTGCGTGTCCGCACGGCACGGCACGGCACGGCACGGCACGGCACGGCACGGCACGGCACGGCCACTGCTGCCCAATGAAGATTTTCCTTCATCACGACGACAGATATTGACACATTTCACACGGATGATAGTCCCTTCACCCGAGTATTCGGCTCAGCCCTGCTATATAGTGCTGGGCTGTCCCCCCCATCGACAAAAATTCTGGGGGAGGGCTCTCATTTGGACTCAATGTCTATACCATGGTTATACCCTTGCAATCAGTGCATCACGGGGTCGTGCACACGTGTTTTATTATGTTAATTTAGCAAGGGGAAGGGGTGACATGGGCGTGTCAGAAGGAAAGCACAGCACACATTAAAGATTAAAACCACACACAATGAAAGCGATTGACTCCCCGGGCTGTTCTGACATGTCTCTCAGTGCCTTGCCACGTGTGTGGTCTTAAGCTGGGTCAGTCAGGCTCTCAACATACCCTCAGCTGTTGAGATATGTAGCATCCAGTAATTTGGCTATATGGGTTCCAACACATTCTATTTTTTATTTGATCTAATCTGCAGTGAAAAGAAACTGTTCCACCTTAAAAGTACGTAAACGACGGTCTCCGTACAGGGTGAGTAACGCTCATTTAAACAATCAATCAAATAAGTCTGAAATATGAATGAAGCAAGGAGGTAGTGGGCACATGCTGCTGACACATGCCCCATGGAAGGCATATTATTCCTCCCTGAATAATGCAAATTATTATAGGATAATGTTGCCTTCCACTTTCGGTTTCTGTTTCAACAAACAGAAGGTAGCAGCACTTAGTGACCTAAACACCTAAAGTCATTTTTAATGTTATGTTAAAAATTTCTCTTTAATTATTATAATTTGGCATGCATGTTTTTACAATTGAAGAATGTAAAAACAATTTTTTATTACATGTATTTATTTTTGCCAGGGAGCCACTGGGGTGAGGTTAGTGCTTCGAAGTCTGGCTAAAATCAAAGCTTTGAGTACTCCTTTCAAAGCATCAGAAAAGCATTGTTTTGCAACCACAATTTACAAACTAACTATGAATAGTAAGAGATTATTTACAAAAAATGAGGGTTACTGTAGCTTTGTAACTACAGTTCTATGAAGGAGGCGTAAACCCTTCTATTGGTATATCTCCAACAAGCATGCGCTATGTGGCAGCCCAAGGGGTGGGGTCAAGTCACGCCTGCACCCCTGCTGCAGGTGG
The DNA here is from genome assembly GCA_900302355.1 of Cyttopsis rosea. Taxonomy (NCBI): domain Eukaryota; kingdom Metazoa; phylum Chordata; class Actinopteri; order Zeiformes; family Parazenidae; genus Cyttopsis; species Cyttopsis rosea. Next base: position 6,687 of record OMKR01007553.1, read on the forward strand.
CAGCACGGGCTCCTCCCCGCGACGGAACAGCTGCTCCGAATCCGCCAAAATCGGCAGCCAAGCGGCGCTGATTGATTCGATTTGTTTGTCCTGCAGTGAGGAGATCAGCCGCAGGGGCCTCACCTCCGTGAAGGAGTCACAGCGCATTCTCCAGAGACCCCGCAAAGAACCTGCAGCTGCAATTATATTTTATGTTTCCCTTTTTGGCCAGCGAGCCTTTATGTTTGATTAATAAAAACGCACGTCTAAGCGGCGCTGAAACGCTCACCTATATGTCTGCCTCCTCCATATACCAGACGAGTGACTGGTACTCCACGAGTGGCGCCTGAACAGGGACAATGGAGGCTGGAGAGGCAGAAGCCCGGGTGCCGTCTCCCCTGGAGCAGATGGTCGTGGCCCTCGCCCAAATGCAGGCTGAGCAAGCCCGCCAGTTCCAGGAAATGGCGAGGGACCGTGACCAGGACCGAGAGGCAATGGTGAGAGACCGCAAGCTCGACCGGGAGGCCCTCATGGAGCTCCTACGGGGGCACGCACAACCCCGGGTCGAGGGATGTCCGACCGCGTCCCCCCCAGCCACTTGTCCAACAATGAGGCCGGACGACGATGCCGAGGCGTTCCTCGCCACGTTTGATCAGGTGGCAGAAGCAGCGGGCCACCGCCTGCGGTTCTTTGCGGGGTCTCTGGAGCAGCAGTGAGGCCCCCACGGCTGATGTCCTCACTGCAGGACAAACAAACATTAAGGGTGTATTCACACCTGGCTCGTTTGGAGCATTTGTTCCGATTCCTGGAGCGTTTACCCCCCTAGATCAGTTCATTTGGGCATTTGTGAACACAGCAATCGCACTCTGTTCCGGATCAAATCAACCGCGCCGAGACCACCGTCTCTAGGCGGTGAGAACACACTCGACCCAACAAACCAATACAACTCACTTGTGGGCGAGTTCCAAATAATAATAAAAGCTTTATTATTATTATTTAGAATTCGCCCACAATTTGGGCAATCTAACTGCTCTAAAAGTCTGAAAAAATATTGCCTAAATTATAAAAAAGTTCAGGCAAGTTCACCATCTTTCAGGTAATAACGTGCACGCAGCGGAGGCGGGCCGACGGTGCGCCCGAGACCCGGGAGACCCCAGCCAGGGACGGGGAAGGTGCAGCGAGTAGAGTTCGGAGCGAGTGGTTTAACTTGTGGGGCGAAACGGGCCAATGTGTAGTTTTTTTTGTTTTTGTTTTTTAATCTGGCTTTGTTAACATTAGTAATGGATGCTTGATTTTTTATAAAGTAACATTAATAATACGTTTAACCGACTGGACCATCTGTTGTGACCAATCACAAAACAATTAGCAAGCGCAACCATTTGTTTACAAGTTTTGGTCTGGAACTGTAGTTACAAAGCTACAGTAACTCTCGTACAGTATCTTATTGGTACACTAGAGGCAGAGAGCCCCGATACTATACTCCCCGCTGGACCCAAACACACCTCAAGTGCGTAATGGTCCAGGGTGAAGGCTGAAGCAGCCAAAGCAGATAGAGAACTTAAAAAACGCACACCACAACCTTGGCAATCCATCGTGCCTAAATGGTAAGCGATAAAGTCCTCATTGAGCTGTTTGCCACTGGGACCGAAGACAGGTGGAGAAGGAGGCTGGGAGAAGATGTCCATCCATCCCTCCATCTACGATGAGGGGTTCGTCATCCTCCCCGTCAGTGGAGTGGAGTGGTGACAGCTCCATCATCTCCACGGTGGCCTGGCCCGGCAGCACTAACTCTACGAAGAATTCACACCGGCAAATCCGCTCGGCGGCCGAGATGGAGCGGCGGGCCTCGCACAATGGTGGTTCCATGAGGCCGGCGGCAGCGTGACAAGCAAAGGCGTCAGTAGCTGGGTGTCGCCAGCTACCGTTAAACCCATACATAAACAGGTGGCTCTGGAAGAAGTCATTTTCAAGACGACGATCTTGAACTTGTAAACAAAGAAAAAAAGTGCTCTGTAGCTCAGTTGTCTGCTGAATTGGGAAAGTGGACAAAATGATGGGTTATATAGACCTATGCTGTTCCATCCTGATTGGCTGAAGTGAGTGCACGTGATAAATTTTAGCAGTCGCGCATGCGCGTTGAAGATCAATAGGAGCGTAGCTCCTAAGGGGCGAGCCATCTGACAGAACTCAAACTGGGCCCAAATAAAGGGAATAAACTCGGCTTAACATAAACACAACTAGGATAAACAAGTCAAGATTCACACTGTTAAGCTTAGATCATCCTGGTAACATGAATTTCACCCCTCCTTCATCCCTCCCGAATTTAATAAAGTGTTATCTTATCTGCAAGTGTAAATGATATATTAGCATATGGGTGCAATAAAACAAGGAAAGAAAGAGTTGGAGAACCAACCAGCATAAAAAAATCTTTTATTAATGTGAAAAAAAGGCAGATGTAGGAGACAAGCTACACAAAAATTACTTATGTTTTCTCTCTACTATAACAGAGGTGCATATCATTTGATCATCCAGTCATTTAAAAGTATAAACAGTTCAGTGTTTGCAGTAGTTTTCCCCTCACACAGAATAGTATTATGGCAGGATATTAACTGACTGACACACGATCCTCTTAGATCGCACATATTAGATTATCCTTTCCCCGTGTGCTATTGTGTTACTAGATAAATAAAAACAACATAGTTAATCCCAATAGACTAAGTCCAACAAAGTTTCTATGAAGAGAGATTTAAATGAATGAAAAAGTGATACTTTCACTCTTTAGAACTAATGTATACAGTACATGTATAACACAACTATAATTTACTGATGAAAGACAATATTGAGTAATTTCCATTTCCCAAATCAATTTCCTTTAAAGTTGCAGTGTGTAGAATGTAACGGCCACTAGCGGTGAGGTTGCAACCAATTGAATTACCCTCCATGTAGGAGAAGCTACGGTGGCTGCGAAACTCGCAAAAAATGCGAAAGTCGCTCTCTAGAGCCAGTGTTTGGTTTGTCCATTTTGGGCTACTGTAGAAACATGGTGGTGCGAGATGGTGCGCTCCGTGGAAGGCGACCCGCTCCCATGTATATATAAACGGCTCATTCTAAGGTAACAAAAACACAACTATTCTCATTTTCATGGGATTATACTCTAATTAATACATACTTATGAAGATTATATTCCATTTATGATAAGTCTGTTCCGCTAGATGCCACTAGATTCTACACACTGAACCTTTAATTCGGGATATATTTTCGCCTCAGTTTAAGTCACTTCAATGGCTACAATCATAAAAAGCAAATACATTTAAAATACACCATAAAGCAATACATTTCATTTAAACATAGGCTTACGTGTATGTCTGACAAATATACAAATAAAATGGTAAAATAATGCAATAAAAATGTCTTGAGGTTGTGAAATAACATTTGAAAAAGGGGGCGAGATTTGATTTAGTCTCCACTTGTAGTTTTGAGAAAAAAGAAAGAAAACATCTTTGTGTGTGAACATTAACAGTTAACAAATGTGCATTTGGAATTTCTTCACAAAAACAAACAGTTACCACTTCCATTAACTGACGTTGCCTCATGTTTTTGTTTTGACTTGCCCCGACTTATAAAAACGGTAACGTTAAATTGTTCTGGGGGGCAGTCTCTGTTTGTACATGCCGGCTAGTGCCTTGGCAGCACTCTGGATCATCTGCCGTTGCGTCATACCTGTAACGGCATGATGCCAGTCTGTGTGGCTGATGTTGGGCATGCTGCGCTCCAGGACCTCGCCCACTGGGACCAGCAGACCTGACCAGCGCAAGCTGTAGTCAGGGGGGGTCAGTGACTGAGCCTACAGAGAAGATGAGAAACACAGGGCTTTAATTTGTTTAGGTGTTCATTTACAATATTGCATACAACATTCAAATATCTGTCTCAAACTGCATGCTGTATATATTAAAGGTTTTTAAAGAGGAACTTTCAGGTTGGCATACCCAGTGGGAAATTATGTAGTATTAGATTATTTACTTTTACAATTAGCCGCACCCACCTAAAAATCAGACATTGCCCGCCAACTTGAACGTGACGTCACATAGCTGGGACAGAGCTAGTGCTACAGTGAATGGCAAGTAGAAGTAAAAGAGAGGAGACGGAGCGCTCTTTTAGAAAAGTACTGTTTTAGATTTATTTCCATTAGTTTCCTACTTGTATGAAACACGTAAACATAAACATAACTAAGAGACGGTTCCGCTCCGTCTCACTGGGAGTGGTCCCATGGGATGTGCCACAGGGTGTGTTTTTATTTTAGATTTTGATTGATTTGTTTTCCTTCGTTTACTACTTGAACTAAACAAAACAAAAACGTACCTTGCCCACAAACTTAAAAACACCGAAAATGTTCCTGTATATTTGGCCTTGCAGCCTGTAAAAATGTTTTTTTTTTTAATGTATGTTTTCAAACCATCTTCCAACCAAGCCAAGATTCATAAAAAATATATATAACCTGATAGTTGCTCTTTAAGGTATCAATGACTTGTTGGGAGAGGTTAGAATTCAAATCTGTTTATTTGGCAAAGCATATTTTCATATACAAGGAATCTTGGTAAGGGTTGGTGCATTGTTGTACAGACAGATGTGTGTGCTATGAATGCACACACACACACACACACACACCTTCTACAACCCCTGGCAAAAATTATGGAATCAGCATACTTGGAGGATGTTCATCCAGCTTTTTTACTTCATAGCAAATAAACAAATCACAGATCTGACATAAAACTAATTTTGTTTAATAGCTGAACATTCTGGCTTCATGAAACATACCTCAAATAAATTAAATGCATTTATTTTAACAAATAGGATATTTTTTCCCAGATCATGTAGTGGAAAGAAATATGGAATCATTCAATGTTGTGGAAAGAAATTATGGAATCAACAAAAAATAAATAGTCTGAATATGCAAATTCGTCTGCAGTTAAAAGGGAGTGTTTGCAGACCTGAAGAGAGTTGTCAATTGAAACAATGGATTATCAAACTACTTCAAAAAGGAAATCCAACACAGAGTGTGGCAAAAGATGTTGGTTGTTCCCAAGTCAGCTGTGTCTAAAATTCGGTGTAAGTATAAACAAAATTGGAAGGTTATAAAAGGAAAACATACAGGTAGACCACGGAAGACGTCAAAGCATCAGGAAAGAAAACTCAAAGCAATATGCCTTGAAAATAGAAAATGCACAACAAAACAAATGAAAAACAAATTGGCGGAAACAGGAGTCAATGTTTGTGACAGAATTGTAAGAAATCGCCTGAATGAAATAGGATTCAGAGGATACAGAAAAGCCAAACGAAAACCAGCACTAACACCTAAACAGAAGAAAACAAGGTTGCAGTGGGCTAAAGAGTGTGGATGATTGGATGAAAGTGATATTCAGTGATGAATCATGAATCTTTATTGGCCAAGGCGATGATGCTGGAACTTTTGTCTGGTGCCATTCCAATGAAACATACAAAGATAACTGCCTGAAGAAAATGAGCAAATTTCCCCAGTCATTTATGATATGTGGTTGTATGTCAGGTAAAGGACCAGGGGAGATGGCAATCATTACCTCAACAGTCAATGCACAGGTGTATACACTTTTCTCATTCCATCGATAGAAAACAGGTTTGGTAATGAGGAAGTCATTTTTCAGGATGACAATGCATCTTGCCACAGAGCAAAGAGTGTTAAAGCTTAACAAGGCTCCATCTTGCAAAGCTGATCTGCCACCGCTATTTGAGAAAGTTGGAACCAGCTTGATGGAGAATATTGTTTTTCATTAGTGCAGTCCATGCCTCGAAGAATTCAGGCCGTCATAAAAGCCTGAGGAGGAGCAACAAAGTACTAATTGTGAATTTTTTGTTGATTCCATAATTTCTTTCCACAACATTGAATGATTCCATATTTCTTTCCACTACTTGATCTGGAAAAAAATATCCTATTTGTTAAAATAAATGCATTTCATTTATTTGAGGTATGTTTCATGAAGCCAGAATGTTCAGCTATTAAACAAAATTAGTTTTATGTCAGATCTGTGATTTGTTTATTTGCTATGAAGTAAAAAAGCTGGATGAACATCCTCCAAGTATGCTGATTCCATAATTTTTGCCAGGGGTTGTATAAGGCTTGTCAATATCTGTAGAATTGAGCATGCAAGTGTCCGACTGGGTTCGAATTATTCCACGTGGTTGCCAAATGGCTATGCTGTTAATATACACTGTTGAAAACAATTATGGGAACAGTTAATCGTCACAGTATAACACCAAGTCAGTTAAACTTCAGGGATATCAATCTGTCCATTTAGGAAGCACAAGTGATTGTGAATCAATTTCACCTGCTTTGGTGCAAATGAAATTGACAACAGGTGCAATGGAGAGGCAAAAGTAAGACAACCCCCAAAAAAGGAATGGTTTTGCATGTGGTGGTCACAGACAATTGCTCTCTCCTCATCCTTCCTGATTGATTCTGCTCTAGTTTTGTGTTCTGCTAGTGTCCTTGTCACTACTGGTAGCATGAGGCGGTACCTGCAGCCCAATCAGGTTGCACAGGTAGTCCAGCTCCTCCAGGATGGCACATCCATACGTGCGGTCGCAAGAAGGTTTGCTGTGTCTCCCGGCACAGTCTCAAGATCATGGACGGGATACCAGGAGACCGGCCATTACACGAGGAGAGCTGGACAGGGCCGTAGAAGGGAATCAACCCAGCAGCAGGACCAGTATCTGCTCTTTTGGGCGAGGAGGAACAAGAGGAGCACTGCCAGAGCCCTACAAAATGACCTCCAGCAGGCTACTGGTATGCATGTTTCTGACCAAACTGTCAGAACTCCATGAGGGTGGCATGAGGGCCCAACGTCCTCTAGTGGGACCTGTGCTCACAGCCCAGCACCGTGCAGCTCGACACCAGAATTGGCAGGTCCGCCATTGGCGCCCCGTTCTCTTCACAGATGAGAGCAGGTTCACACTGAGCACATGTGACAGGCGTGAAAGAGTCTGGAGACACCGTGGTTATGCTGCCTGTAACATCATCCAGCATGACCGGTTTGGCAGTGGGTCAGTGATGGTGCGGGGAGGCATATCCTTGGAGGGTCGCACAGACCTTCATGTCATAGCCAACGGTACCCTGACTGCTGTTAGGTACCGGGATGAAATCCTCAGAGTGATTGTCAGACCTTACGCTGGTGCAGTGGGCCCTGGGTTCCTCCTGGTGCAGGACAATGCTCGGTCTCATGTGACCAGGGTGTGTAGGCAGTTCCTGAATGAGGCATCGATGCCATTGACTGGCCCTGTC
>OMKR01007571.1:12723-24155 GCA_900302355.1 Cyttopsis rosea
TGAGGACACACACACACACACACACACACACACACACACACACACACACACACACACAGTCTTGATCTCTTGGTCATACATTGAGTTCAGATTGAGCTCACTTGATAGACATGGTATACATACACAGTGTGGTTTCAAATAAATGTACAACTAAAATGTGGAGAGTCCTTTCAGAGAGATGTCAGAGACTGATGAGCAGGACATGGGGACATTTTCCATGCGAGTGCCTTGGATTGGTGGGATCAGGTGACCATGTGAAACACAGGCTGGGTGAAGGCTTCCCTCAGCCCCACAACAAACTAGGAGAGACACAGGAGAAAAGTAGCTCATGGGATTAGTGATTGAAAATGTAGAAACACCTGTCACCATCTTACAAAGCAGACGGATAATTAAGGTCAAACTTTTTTTAAAATCTTAAACGATAAAAGTGTACAATTAAGGCTTTAGTGGCGGTTAAAGACTCCAAACACAAAGTACTACCAAACGTCAGCTTCAGAGACGCCTCAAAACGTACCTCAAAAACGTGGGCTCAGGCATGCCTGGATCTGCCCCCCGCTTGAAACCTGGAAATGAAGAAACCGGAAATTCAGACACAGCACTGAATTGTGCTGATCATGGGACTTACAAAATATTGGAAATAAACAGGAAAAACTATGCAAAGAATATCGCCTCTTTTAGCCTTAGTCAGTAGTCATAGGTTGCATCACCTCGTTGCATTCTTCCTGCGTTTACCCAGAAGTAGCCCTACATACACACATCTATCTATCTATCTATCTATCTATCCATCTATATATCCTAAATGACGTCACCAAGACCAAGTTGTTTTTTATTTTGGCCAAAAGATCTCTCTTGTTGAATTATTTATGAAAACCAAATATGCATAGAGCGATTTTGGAGCAGCAAAGTCCCTCTAATATTGATACGACGACAAGATTTGTCATGCACTTTACTCTGTGCGCGCTTTTTGTTCTGCGGTTCAGCCGATGAACCCGACATGAAATGTGCTGGTGAGCTTTAATCTACAACTCTCCATCAAACAAACGAGTGTCTTCTGCCGGACTCAGACTTCACAACTTTCAAAATCCTAACATCTCTGTGCTGCTCAGTGCTCACATTAAACCCTTTTCCTTGTCTCTTTTTTTGTTTTTTTGTCTCGCAGACATAGTGGTGCGCACACTACACGACCCTGCACTTGGTGAGCGGTGAGAGCAACAGCAGGGCATCGCTGCCGTCTCACGCATACAAAACGAGACTTGAATATTCTTTAATATGACTTTGTCAAAATGACAGTGAAGAACAGCTTGCTAGTGTAGTTACGTCCGAGTCCGGTGTTGTATCGAACTCCGTTTCCTCGTCGAGATCCGCTTGCCCCTAGCCCGCCGGGATGCGTCCCCCTGCTATAACGGAGGCGGCTTTAAGACAAAGAGAAATCGCGGCGAAAGTGCACTTGTTGGGACAGACAACCATCATATTTCTTTGCGAACGCGCGCTTCCTTCGCCGTTTGAACGGGGCGGGGCTAGGAGGACACCGATCTCGACGGGAAAACAGAGTTCGATACGACACCGGCATTGCTGGCTGTCAGTGAGTTGCTATTGCAAAGCGATGCACGAGCACATTGGTGTTAAAACTCACGTTTAAATAAAAATCGATCAAACTTGAATGTGTTGCAACTTAAAGTGACGCCATTGCAGCGTCACGTTAAAGGTGCAGCGTGTAGAATTTAGCGCCCACTAGAGGTGAGGTTGCAGATTGCAACCAACTCAATACCCCTCCGCGTCTCGCGGCTCCGGTGGCCCAGAAACTCGCGAAAGTCCCTCTCTAGACCCCGGTGTTTGATTTGTCCGCTCTGGGCTACCGTAGAAACGTGGCGGTGCCATACCATTGTTCCGAAACCAACAATATTCAAAAAAATGTCCCATTGGACATGGACGACACCCTAACCCTGAGTCTAACCTCATACCTAAACTTAACCATCTCTAACTTGACATTTTCCGGACTATTGCGGTTTCGGAATAATGGGCGGTCCCCCAACATGGCGGCCTCCGTGGAAGGGGCTCCAGCCCCCATGGATATATAAACGCCTCATTCTAACGTAACGAAAACAACGATTCTTATGTTCATGGGATTATACACTAATTAATACACACGTATGAATATTATATTCCATTCCTGCCCAGTCCGTCCCGCTAAATGCCACTAAACTCCACACACCGTTTTGCCCTTTTTTCCACATACAAGCCGAGCGCGTCTTTCATCCTGTCGGTCCTGCGCATGCGGAGCTAATACGCGGAGCTAACCGGCTAATTTCAAGTCTTCCGCCAAATGCAGTCGGGACACTCACCGAGGTAGAGCACCGTCGGGATGAAGCCCCATCGGATGACGAACTGCCCGCACTGGAACACCTGCTGCAGCCGCTGCTTGGCCTCCTTGCTGAGCTTAGCCATGTTGTTTAGCACACGCGTTCGACAGCTGCGGCTCTGTTGCCAAGGGCAAGGAAACGGGTAGACGGAAGTCACGTGGCAAACGCATGGCCGTAAGTCGAGACCGCTTGTCGTACCGTGTCGTAAAACCAGTTGGGAGTGAATGAATGAATGGATGGATGGATGGATGAATTACTCCCTAAATGAAATGATGCCGAAATAATATAAATGCAATTGTAGAAAACATGTTGCATAATGCAAATGTTTTAATACATAACGGTTATAATTATGAATAACTACTTTTAATTTGTTTATGTTTATTATCATTATTATTATTATTATTATGATTTTGAAGAATGTGAAGCTGAGATACATTGCTGGAGCAAAGCGGCCATATTGGGAGGATCGCCCGCATTGACCGTGAATGTCGGTCGGCGAATTTTTTAGTTGAAAGGCGGCTCGGGAGTCTGGTTAGGTTGGAAAACTGCCAGAGGATCTCGCAACCGCCTGGCGTGAAACCTCGACCCTTCTTTTCCTCCCTTCCTTTCTCCATTTTTGTACATTTAGTATGTTTTTGCTATTTCTCTATGCAATTGAATGGAAGCGCTCCTCCCAAAATGGCGACCGGAGTCCATAGCAACCGTCAAACTCCACGTTCCCTATAGGCCGAGCTGCTTTCTGTGCAATTCCGATAGAAATGTCTATATTGAATTAAGTATACTTTAAGTTATAAGTATCAAGTGTTAAATGATTTGACAACTAGGGCTATTCATTTCATATGAACGTCAACTTTCATACCCCCAGTGCACAGCACTACATTATTCTGTATAATTTCACAATTTTGTCAGTTCAATTTGAATTCCTTTCCTTTAGAAAAGTGATCACTATTAAGGGCTGAATTCATAACCGGCGCAAATGTTTTGTGTGTGTGATGTGAAGACATCAATGTGTTGGACATAACGTAATAAACCAAACAAGTGAAATATAGACACACTTTATTTCCAGAATCTCTAGCTGTGTTATTTTCAGAGAGAGAGAGAAAAAAAGGCCAGAATAAACCAACATTAGTACAACAGTATGATGTACAAGATCTAACGGTTCCTGTTATGCCACGTACAGAAACAGTGTGATTGTTACTTTCCCACCTGGACATCTACAAATACTCAAACACATACAAACAGAATATACTTTTTGCTCAACACTGGAGTGCTTTTTGATGAACACTTTCATGAGGACACTAAATATATCCAGATGGCCGGTGTTTTAATCCTTTGTCAGTATAATGGAAGTCAACCAAGTGTGATGTAATGATAGAAAAAGGAGAGAATAGACTCATGAACACCATAACAGCAAAGGAAACACACCACTTAAGCATCACAAACATCTTCACTGGAGGGTGATTCAGAAAGCACAAGTTAAGACCACCCCATACTGTTTCCCACTTCTTAAGTATGTCTTTAAAAACGGCTGAGACAGCTTGATCATTGGCCAACCTTGCTCTTGAAAAAGCTAGATCTGTCCAATTAGAACTTGAAAGGCAGTGAAGGTTAGTGATAACCTTTTAATTTAAGGGGTACAGTTTTTTTTTTTTAATGATCTTTGGCATGAGGCCACAACTGATCACAAGTGCTGTTCTCGTGTCTTTCAACACAGAAAAATAACAGATTCAAAAAGCTCTTTCTGACAAAAACAAACAAACACTAAAGTTTAAAGACGAGCCAACGGTTTCCCTTTTGTGTGCAAATTTAAACACAATATATACACATCAGACCGCCAATCCTCCCCATATCAATGAAAATCACTTATTTCATAAAATACTTTATTTTGCCATGAGACACAGCAATTCCAAAAAGGTGCTGGAGGAGTAAAGAGGAAAGACGCACATATTGCTTACAAGAGGTCATGACAATATTGTCAGATTGTAAACACAAAGAAATCTAGGTTGATGACTTGGTAGGTTATTCCTATCTCTGTATTTGCAAAACTTAAAATGTGTTGCTTTTTACAGTTTAGATGACAACACAGGGTTTTTTTCTTTTTTCCAAGAGGGAGAATTATGGAAAGGAGATCTATATTGCTATCAGTTACTTTGAAAAGCTCCTATAAAACACCATTCTCATTCAGGAAAAATCATACTTTGATCATTAGATCAGCAGCCTTTATTCTAAAAACTTGTGCGTGTACACACACACACACACACACACACACACACACACACACACACACACACACTAATCACTTTTGCCCAGTGACATTTACGGGGCATTGATCAGGATGGACAAAAGAAAGTCATGCAGGACAAAAATGTCTATTAAAATACCTTTCCCCGTCCTCCCGGACAGTTTAGTATGTGCGCATTAGCTTTGCTGATATTCTTCCATACATACAGTATGACAGGACTACTCTGCAAGGGAATGCAGACTAATTTTACCAGGAAGATCAGGCCCAGAAGACTCGTGATGTTGGGGTATAAAGAGCAGAAGTATGTGGGCATTGCTAGGCTAGAGGGCAAGGTAGAGGGAAGGCTTTATAGTTATTTATATAGTATAAAAAAAAAAAAAGAAAACACACTGGGAGGGGTTTGATATTGGGTTATGTGTCCATGACTTAGTGGTGCTTCGCAATTGGTATGGCTTTGAGCTCCAGGTCACAGGTCCAGGGTCAGATGTAAGGGTTCATTCGATCAGGAGTCTTAAGGGGTTCAAAGGTCAGCGCCAAGGTGCACGCTGACACTAGGTGAGCGCTGCGTGTGATTTGGACCAGGACTCAAGTACCCGAGCCCCTCCTCCTGCAGACCGCATGAGTAGCGGCCAGCTTCAGAGGCAGTGTGGTTGCTGGATGGGGGGGTATTGCCCGCCGCCACTTGCTCAAAGGAGCGCGAGAACACAGCGCTGGCTGTTCGTGTCAGGCTGCTGAGAGCCCCCGTCTTCGGCACAGACTGGCTGGAGGTGAGCGTCAAGCGCTTCATGGACAGCTCGATGCTCTCGCTGGCAGCCCGTCCCGTTACCGGTGGACCAACCTCCTTGTCCTTGCTGGCGCGCCCACCAAGCCGGCACTTCTTCATGGCCTTGGCCCCTAGGCTCGTTGCGGTGACGCTGTTGCTGATAGTGATGGTGGGAGGAGTCATGTCAGGCCCAGTCACACCTGGCCACACCCCTTCATCCACCTCCGAGATCTCCATCAGCTCATCCGGGGAACCCAAATCCACTGCATCTGAGGGTGCAACAGACAGATGGACACAGAGACGCCTTAACATGGAAAAACGGTGACGCAGAGAGGAATAAAGTCACCGTCACACCTGTCATGCAGCCTAATTGAACCAATCAAATTAAAACAGAGCAAGTAATCAAATCAGGTTGGCTTCATATTAGAGCTAAGCTAAAGTGTGATCAAAAGGGGACTGCAGGAAGATATCACCAGGACTCAATTAGGCCTATTTGTGACACTACAGCATTTTTCATTGGTGGTAAAATAGATTTTTGTCTGGCATCCATTACCATGTTTAATCCAAAAACAAATACAAATGTTGACGGTCTTAAACCACTTCTAATTATCTTATTTTCTCTGATTGCTTTGTTTTCATGTGCATCTTTCTGCATACATTTGTTGGTTGTCTCATATACATGTAGTGGTGTATTGTTGATGCATTATCATTTTTCACCTGTGGTATTAATAGGTGCCTTTGTGTTGCATGGTTTTAGGATGGTGATGGTCCGTTGAACCTAGTTTTGAATTAGCAAAGATGGTTTTGTTATAATAAGTGATTTGATATAAATCAACCCACGGTCACTAAATCTGTGATAGCAAGTCGCACAACCTCTCACTTCCCTGTCGACCTGAAGAATTACCACACCCTTGGTGTTGTGGGACCTTAATTTACAAATTAAATGCTGCATTTCAGATGTATGTCAATTTAGTACTTTTGAGAGAATTCTGTATCAGGATGCATGACAGCAGGGCAGTGTCAATGTCCTCCTGCAGAGGGAGCTGTAACACCGTAACACAAAGTGGTCATCTGGCTACCTGGCATGAAGACAGAGCATTCTACATTCCAGTCCCCCACACAGGTTAAATTAATCAGAAGCTCAGATAAGAGTCAATGGTTTATTTGCAGATGAACACTTGCTTTGTCACCAGAGCGCAGGGTAGGAGAGGCCAGTGTGTGAGAGCATAACAGCGTAGGGAAATCACAAAGGGAAAATTCAGGAAAACAAAGTCAGAGCCCTCCACATCACCCAGGCACACCTGAAATATATGTGCTCCCATCTGGTCTAAACACACATTACACGCACGCACACCTGCGTGAGTGGACAACCATAGACAAATGCACAGATAAACAGCACAGTGGTTCACACATGATGCTATAACTGTACAGAACTGCTGACAAATAAGATAGATAGGCAGGTCTCGTCACAAATCACCAAAAGATTCACCAAAAGCGAGGGAATCATCCGTGAGAATTAAGTCTGGATTTGATAAGAGGGAGCAGGATCGGTGTCCGAGACCAGCATACCCTTCCTCAACTACCACAGCTAACTATTCGGCCGTTTCCCGCAGCAACCCAGTAGTAATGTGTTGAGGCGTACTAAGGCACGATAGTGAAACACCAAGACCGTACCAAATCACTGGAATAACTAAGAAAACCCATTCTTGATGTTGGGAAATCCTAAATGACAAACTTCAAGAGACAATTAATCAAACGGGTATTTGATATCATGGTCTTGTGCTTTTGAATGACAAAACTCACCAAGTCTGACTCCACACTGTAGAAATACTTTGCTTGCCTTCCATGCCTTAACAATACTGTGCTTAAAAAGGAGCTGGTATAGATTTTTTTCTTTCTTGGAGCACATGCACTATTTACCATTATAAAATATATATATTTAATTTTATTGCCTTACTTTATTTTGTTATGCTTTTATGATTTAAAGCTTTATTAGCTATTGTGATGGAGTATTGTTTGTAGTGGATGTATACAATTCAATTAATTTGTCTAATAGGGAACCTCAGCATGGCATTTCACAAATGCTTTATTTAGAAAGGGGAGACAGAATGAGTGAATAAATGAGATTGAATGGACAGATGAGAAGTAGCAGTGCCATTAGAGGAGAATTAGCGAATACTACAGTAGGAGAGGGTAGCGGAGCCCAGCGTGAAGGGGGACAAAAATCAAAAATGATCATGCAGCTTTTTGGAAGACGCCCCCACACAGGATTACCTAGGTTACCCCGGGAGTTGGGCAGGGGGAGGGAGGGGGCAGGACCTTAGTACTGGCTCCGCCCAGTGGAGGCGGGCCCTGAACCCTCGTTCTCCACCATTCGCCTGACAGACTTCTGCCTCCTGACCTCCTGACCCCGGGTACTGGGATCATGACCTCTGGGGTCCGGGCTGACCTCTGAGGCAATGCCCAGGGGCTCGGTGTCGCTCTGTGCTCGGCCGTCAGGGCGGGGCCGCAGGGAGTCTCCGTTGACCATGCGCTCGCCGCTCACGCCAGTCACATTGATTTCGGGGATGGCCACGCCCCCCAGTGCAGCCTCACTGTCTACACTCACCTCCTGGGATTCTGGTGGGGGGGCAGGAGGGAGTGGGGGGGTACGGAGGTGACAATACATATGGACATATATACAGACAGACAGATGGATGGATTGACATCCATGTATTCACACGCACATACATACAAACAAACAAACAAACAAACAAACAAACAAACAAGTGCGCGCACACACACACACACACACACACACACACACACACACAAAGAACAAAGATACGGCCATGTGCACAGGCACACATGACCACAGTAACACAAGACACAATAAGGAAATCAATGTAATGGCAGAAAAATAAAAAGACAGAAATCATAGTCATCAGACCGTAACACAAGATGTTGACAGTACATGCTAAATGAAGATGGGTGAAATGTCCAGTACTTAAAATAAAAACAAATAATAATTGATGAGACACCATTCAATCCTACACATGAAAATTTAATAGAGTTTCCCTAAACCATCTGCTCATAACAAAAGGCTCTCTATGCATAAATGAGTAGGTTCGATGAGGGGTACCAATGAAGAGCTCCCCACAAGACAAGTGGAGGATGTAAGGCAAGAGATGAAACCTACTTATTATACACGTCTCTAGACGGGCTGAAAACTATAATTTAACTGCCTTCTCTGTCCTCTGCTGAACAAAACCTAGCGCTTTTATCTAATAGTCTCATTAATGACTCCAAACAGCATAAGAAAACAAAACTCAACAGTGATGTCATTTTATCAATGTCTCTAGATTATACTGAGGACTTCATTACACAATACTTATTCATTAACACATAATGGTAGTGTAAATCTCCCCTCTGTCTGCGACACCATTTCCATCAAGTCGTGAATCATTGTTACATAACTCCTCTGACTCTGCATACTCAAACATTTCAGGGGCTCCACAACTTTTGTAAATCCAGCCCCATCCCCCCTTCCCCAAAACTGTAGTTATGCTGAGGTGGTAGAAAACACTTGGGGTACCTGGGCGCTAAACTGCTGCTCAGCTCTAATGCTGAGGGTTGATGACTAAAGCAAAAAAATGAGCGACGATTGTAATTCAAGAAAAGTCTAGGACAAAAATAATCTTTTTCCTCTTAAGGCTGTCCTTTAAAATAAATATGGCTGCGTCAACATGACACGAAAAACTCCTGCCAGGGTTCGAAGAGTAGAGCTTCTCCGCACCTTGTGGCTCTGCCTGTCGACCTGCGTGTCCGCATGTGTGTGTAAGTGTCTCACCGTGTCTCTTCCAGCGGTGGCCTCTGATAGATAGGGAGGTGACGGCATTGCGTGAGATCCTAGAGGAGGTGGGTGTGATCTCCACCTGGATGCTCCGCGCCCCCTCCTTGGTGTTGCTTTTCAATGCCGCACCATGCAACGATGACTTGATGGCGTTACCCACCTGAAGCAGAGGGGCAATGATTAGAACAGGGATATAATATTTTGGGGATGACTATTGTTGCTTTCGTAAGATATTTATACACAAGTAATATTTGAGAAACAAAGTAATGTGGATATTATGACCAAGCAGGTAAAATTGCATTACTTTACTGTTATGCTGCCTTAAAGACAACATTTATCTAGTATTTCACAATATTACAATAATCAAAATTTATATCTAATCTCATATCACAATATAGATATTAAAACGATCGCCCTACAATGATGTACAAAACTCTGCTGTCTCAGGAGAAACATGGACATGCTGAGATGCTTCAATAGTAGGGATGGGAAAATACAAATACTAATGGAGAAAAACGGATTATATGTCATTCATTCTGTTCTAATGGGCCAAAACTGTTATTTTGAGATCTATTGAGATCAATACCGAAAATATCAGCAATGGCATCGGTACTCAGTATCGACTGAAAAGACATTCCCAAATGTTGTCACAATAAGTGTCTGGTCATGCTTCTCAACAACTTGTACATAATCGCTATACTACTCTAATACTAGATTATTATTACAAATAATCACTACAAACTAAACAAAATCAAGTCACAGGGCTAAACATAAAATTGTAACAGACTGAAAATGGTTACATAGGCGGGTGAAATACCAAAAACCTTTCATAAGGGGCAGTCATAACTCTGTTAAATAAAATCCTTAGGTGGCACAAGTATCACTCTCGTGGTTAGGTAACTTCAGCGCCATAATCTCTATATAACATGACCTTTGTTAGCGAGGTGCTACACATTATAGCGCTCATGGGGGCTAGGTCACAAAGCTATGCTAAGCTAGCAGCCACCTGCTGCATTCCTGGTGCCGCGAGTAAACATCCACTGGAACTCTGAGAGATGGAGAGACAGAAACGGAGAGAGATTTGAACTAATGATAACATTTGACCCCGAATTAGGCTACGGCCGTGTCTCCCCATCATTTCAAAATGCTGTGTTTTTGAAAACATGTCTTTAAATGGAAACATAATTCATATTAATACAAATCCAAAAAGACCAGTGTTTGTTGTGCAGGCGTACACCTTGACCTGTGCTTTAATACTTTGCAGGCTTAGATTCAATCCTTTGGTCGCTGGGCCTCAAGGATTAGAGCTTAGCAGAACGAAGCAGAGAGCATGTAAATAATCTAGAGGGATTACACTCCGACACACACACACAAGGTACACAATAAAGCACGGTGCGGCCATATGAACACAAACACACACAGGAAAGACAGGAGAGCAATTATGTGACAGAGGAGGAGCACCCAGATGCCATGACACCCACCAATAGAGCTTCAGGGAAGAGTTCTAACTGGGCCCGATACAGCACATCGTCCAGAGCTTTGGAACCCAGCTCCACCTCCCCGTTACACCTGGAGACACAGATACACAGTTTATATTAAAGGAATACAGCAGCGGGCATGGATTGAAGATCTTAGTGAATGTGTGTGTTCTCGGGTTATCCCTATAAAGATTAGTTAAGATACCGGAAAAAAAAAACCACAAGGCTACATCCAACACCATCAATCTAAAGATAGCTAGTGATTGCTATCTGGTGTCAAATTTGATCTCTGAATTCCAACAAAGGCCGTGCGGTTGTAGCATGCATGCATGCGTGTTCGTGTGCGTGTGTCAACCCACAATGCGTAGTGTATCCCAGTGATGAGCTGAACCAGGAACTCTGATGTCACAGTCAGTCTGGTGCTGATGCCTTTGTAGCGCCGCAGCTGTTGCCGTGGGTAACCGCATATACAGACCCTGGAGGACATCCAATAGAAAGAAAAGAGAAAGCAGTCAGGAAAAGAAAGAAAAACATCTCCGTGTGAAATGCACAAAATAAGACTTGTCACACGTTACTAATATGATAAACACATTTTAAACAACTTAATTATCCCAAGACTAAAAGTCTTGGGATAATTAAGTTGTAAGAGCAGACATTTTTGGTTGCACGGGCACAGCACTCTGTGTGTGTGTGTGTGTGTGTGTGTGTGTGTGTGTGTGTGTGTGTGTGTGTGTGTGTGTGTGTAAATGGAACACCA
>OMKR01007574.1:9916-32577 GCA_900302355.1 Cyttopsis rosea
TTTCCTGAGATGCTCCCATATCAATGAGTTTGTGTAGCGTGGCACGTATCTTAAAGTAGGTTAATAAAATTGGGGGGTGGGGGGAAACGAGGACATTTTAGGTTTGATGAAATGTGCTATGGTACAAGTGATAGAAAGCCCTATAATAAGCACGGAAGTAATAATACAGTTAAGTCAGCTTGACAATGTTTCAGACTAATTTATTATAAAACCAGCCTGTGGAATTCCCATTATTGAGCTAATCTTTGCAGAAGCAAATATGGTGGTGGCGGGGCTGTGAATTGGCTGACGGCCATAGGAGCCGCTCATATTACACCCTGCACATTCAGATAGAATTTCAGTTCATTAAAATCGGAAGGATAGAAAGCAAGTGGTGAAATAGAGAGATCATGTTAGAAATTTTAATACTTATTGCATCATTGACTCTTAAAGCAAACTGTTATTGTTCAGGCCATTTTGTTTATTTTTACAAGTCAAGTTTATTTATATAGCCCTTAATCACAGTACAGTCTCAAAGGCCTCGTCTCCCCTAGTCCTAGTTATCCCAGAAAAACCTCCTTGGGGGGACAAAAATGAGAGAAACCTTGAGAAGAGGTAACAGAAGGAGGAATCCCCCTTCTAGGATGGCCAGGCTGCAATCGATGTGGGCAACATTAATAGCGTTATATGACAAGTATTAGGTAACATAGTGTAATTCACAAATACAACAACGAGGAAATATCATATTCCTCAGATTGATTAAACATTATGAGAACCTAAAATATTTCTGCAAGTTATTTGGGCTGATCTGAAGCCTCAGTGTAGTAGCTATAGAGCCACTGTCCCTGGTTATTAAAATTATTATACTTCATGATATGACCCATACTGTATGCACCTTTTGCAGGTGCTGTCCTTGTGCCAAGGCAGATGGAGATAAACATTGACACATGTAATGTTGAGGAGGGTGTAGCCGCCCTAATGCAGCGCTATTAACACCAATCCATCTTTTATGAGAGGGAACAAAAGATCTTTCCCCCGAAGAGAATATATAGATATATATAATAGAAAAGGATGTGGTTAAATGGACAGTCCAATTATCTCTGTCATGCCCCGTGGTATTCAAGTGGAATCTGCTGATACCAAAATGACATTTTGTCTTTGTGAATATCCTTTTGAGCATTGGTATATTATTTCATTAACTTTTAGTTGTTTCCAATACTCAAGATTTATTAAGAAAACCATGATATTGAACCGTCATTCAAGGACAGTGGCAGAGGAGAAGGCCGTTGGCAGGAGTTACGTGGTTCTGTCTGAAGAGTTTTTGCATGGAATTAATAATAGTGTGTCAGCTTTGTAGTTATAAAAAAGACCTACCAAAGAAGATGAATGTCTTGAAGAATAATGCATTACTACATACATTGCATACACATTGTGATGGATGGTCTTCTCCTCTTTGGCTCCAGCAGGTTAGAACATTTCAAGAGCAGTTAATAACGGGGGGGGGAGTAAACGCACCTTCTCTGGTTTCTACTTTCAGATATTCTATCCTGAGACGACTGATGTGTACGATCGCAAAAACATGCCTAAGGTGGTCTACTGCATACATGCGCTGAGGTAAGAGTAATGTCTTTACACATTTTTTCACAGAGATATAACTTCCACCTCTAATCTCTGCGTGAATGAAAGCAAGTTACCCAGTTTAGGTGTCACTCCTGCCTTGTTACTGATTATTTGAGGTGGAAGACACAATAACTGCAGTAAAATACCTCAGCTGAGGGGAAACCCGAAACCCAATAATGCCCATTATTCTTTGTTTGCAGTTAAGTTAAGTTACTAGTTGGATTGGCTGGTTTAATTTTGTTTATTTGTTTGTGGTACTAATCTGTGGCCTGTTTTAGTCTCATTTAGATCTACATTAAAACTAAATGTGAGAAACTGGAACTAAAGTGTCCCATCTAAAAATATATATAAAAAGAACAGGAGCTGGGTTCACTTGTGCTTTTCTTATGCATGTGCTAGTTAAAAAAAGGTTTGTTATATACGAAGCATACATTGTGGTGGCAGGGTGCGCCACCAGCAACTATTGTCGCCAGTCCATATGAATGAACATTCACAAAAAATAACAGCAACTTTGGGTGAGAATATATCCCCACCCCCTCAAATGACCAAGAAATATTTGTATGGTCTGAGAATCTGGTGGTGTCGTTAGGAAAATCGGGTGCTTGAATTCTTCTTGGGGGATTTTAGTGAGTGGGTCTTCAGAATGACGTAAGGGAGTGTCATCCATCTGGCCCGCTAGCCGCAAGCCAAACTCAGATTTGCACGGTGGTGATGATGTGAGCTCCGTGGCTTGTTTTCTGTCTGTCGTGCTGTTTGGAGTCGGGTCCCGAGAGAGTCGGCTTCCTTCCCTCCCAACGCACACGCGTGCTCTTCCTTCCTGAAAGTCAGACCTACCTCGCGCAGCGCCCCGAGGAATACGACTCCGTACGCAGGCACGGGAGAGGACACCCCTGTCACTGTACAGGGTTTGCAGAGGAACGCTGAAAGGGAATCCAGAGACAGACAACGGTGTCCGCAGAGCAGGGCTGGAGGAAGTGGGACACGCCAGAGGGACTTGGGAGTCATAGATTTTAACTTAGCCACAGCCTCAGCATGCAGATCATTTTTCTACCCGGCCCCCTCCTTACGAAGACGAATGACAAATCTGTGTAGTCATTGTTGTCCATTCAAAGTTGTTTTTTTGCTCTTGACTGATCAGCTGACTTGATACTGACCCAGTGGAGTTTGTCATGCTCCCCGATTAGGGCTAAGTCAGCTGCTGGTGTCTTCTCAGCTGAGTCATTCGTAATCATTTTTAAACCTTAACACTGTGTCTGAGCACAATGTCTAAGCAGATAGCCTGCAGCCGATTTCCCAGAAATCCCAGAGAGTCCCAAGGACACATTGCGTTTAATGTTTACTCACAGAGCGTGGGCCAAAGAGCAGAGTCGCAGATCAGCACAAACTTGTCCGTTCAGAGTTGTGCTGCTGCAGAACCGAGGACCATATGTATAATTCATGACCACTTATCAGACACCTGATGAAATTTTGATGAAGTTTCCAGCCACCTGCTTGTTACTTTCTTGGCTAAGTAGAGGTCTAGATGGGCCAGCCAATCCGTGCTTTCCCTGTCAGAGCATATACTGCCCCCTAGGGGTCAAAGTGCGGATAACAATTAATATAATCAAGTTGACAAATTTAATATAAAGTATTTGGACTCCATGCATTGAGCTCATAATGTACCTTTAGTCCAATAGAATGATTTAAGCCTGTTTTAGTTGCCTAAGCCATCTTTTTTTAGTATAATGCTTCTCTTCTTTGTGGCTTATCCCAGCTTGTACCTGTATAAACTTGGCATCGCACCGCAGATCCAGGACCTGCTGGGGAAAGTGGCCTTCACAGGTAATTCTGCTTATGTATTCAACAGAGCCATAAATCAATCCAACATAAATATCAGTGTCGATACCCTTTTCAATTCCCATTGAGAAATTTGGCTCTGTGTTCCGGGTTTCTGCTTCTTTCAGAGGAAGAGATCAGCAACATGAGGAGTGAGCTGGACAAGTACGGCATCCAGATGCCGGCCTTCAGCAAGATAGGAGGCATCCTGGCCAACGAGCTGTCGGTGGACGAGGCTGCTTGTGAGTCCGCTGACCTGTCGCAGGAACCATATTTATACACCACTTGATGAATTGGCCAACTGTAATATTGTCCTAGTGAATTGTACCATGGTAAAAATAATAATAAATCTGTTTATTAGCACCAGGAAAACAAAAAATATAAAATGCATGTATTGTATTACAACATAGCTGACTTCACTTTGTTACAACTGATAAAAACAGTATTTGTGAAAGATGGACATACAGTGTATTACTGTATAGAATACATTTGCATTGTAATACTACCTCCACTCTTATTGTCCCAAGTCTCACTCCCTCACTTGTGCTTTCCACAGTGCATGCTGCTGTAATTGCCATTAATGAAGCGATAGACAAGGGCCAGGCGTCTGTGACCATGGCCGCTCTGCTAAATCCTAACGCGATGCTGAGGAACCCTCAGGAGGCTCTGGCCCAGGACTACCAGGACACTCTGAGCCACGTCAAGGCCCACAAGGGTACCCAGTCTTCAGACCGGGTACAACAAATTCCTAGCTAGATCCACAGATGATATAATGTCAAATGTAAAGTCATCTCTTTGTTAATGTAATGGATAATTATCACCTGTTTTAAACTAAACCGTCAAAGGCTTTGTCCCTATTTTAATGCCATTGTCCCATGAGTGTCTATGTGCTGGACAGGAATTGATGTATTTTGGCTATTTCAAAAAAAATCAGGAAGAGAGTTGGCAGGTGACACTGCAATCTAATACTAAAATTGGGATTAGATGTGACTTTCGGACACAGCTAGTTATCTGTGGTGCACATGACTGATGGATGGAGCTTAAAGATCGTTATAACCACCGACACATGCTCAATTAATTGGCGTGATTTGTAGGGGAATTGATGGAACTGTAGTGAAACAAATGGAGAGCTGGCAAAGTTCTTCAGCTAAGCTTTAAAAGACGGTACGGTGAAGCCAAAAGTGAGCAGACGGCTTGTTCTAAAACAGTAAATCTAGGTTTGGTTTTCCCCTGCTGGGCGGGGGGGTTGCCAGCACATTCCACTGGCTGCAGTGTCAGCTCGACTTCACCAAACACCACCCCTCCACACTGTCCAGAGCCTTACCTCCCATTGTCTCGACAAATAATCCAAACACCCACCTCATCTCTTGAAATGCCTAAACCGCTGTATATAAAATATGCAACTTTATGATGTCATAATGAATTAAAGTTATATTTGAAAAGCTTGGAATCCTAATTTGTCTCACATGTGTCCTCAGCACTCCTCCATCACGACAGAGGAAAGAGATGTTTATGAAGAGCTGTTGACTCAGCAGGAGATCCAGAGCTGCATCGACCTTGTTAACAGTGAGCCTTTCATTGTTATTATTTAGTTTGTTTGTTTACTTATTCATTAAATTATAAATTTTTGTGTGTTCTATCCTGCATTTGAATTCTCTATAGCTATAGCGTAAATTCATAAAGTTCCCATTTCGAGCTGCAACCTAATTTTTTAATTGGTTAGATTGCTTTTTTTTTCAATCCCTTGATTGTATGCTTCACTTATGGTGAATATCTTTCTCTTAAAGGTGCATTGTGTAGAATTTAGTGGCATCTAGTGGAACGGACCCCAGATATAATTAAATTAGCCTGACGAAGAGCCTAACCAGACGAATCTGCGAGCTCATGTTTCATTTGCTCTGGCAGATTGGTCTGGCCACCCTCCCATTCAAACAGATTTCCACCCGACCATTTTATGGTCAGGCCAATCACAGTAGACATTTTTCGTCACTCAGCGCTACGTCCCACGTGACGTTGCTCTGATTGGTTGTAGGTCTATCCAATTGGGGCGGGTTTCTAACGCTAACCAGCGGGTATGCAGCCTACATCACATGTTTCGTTGCTCTGATTGGTTGAAGGTCTGTCCAATTGCGTCCAGAGACATTTTGGTCTGCGCCCGTTGGTAACGGCCCTTGGAAATCGAAAATGAACTGAGAGCTTCCAGACTAATACGCATTTGCGAATTGGTCTGGCGATGCCAGGCTATAATTAAATTTAATCCTCCTCTATATGACCTTAGGGCAAATTAAAGGCCTGAAAAAACAATGGTTTTAGTATGTGTTCAATAAACCTGTTTAATTTAATTATTTAAGATCGGTAGATCCTTGAAAAGAAAACTTCATATTTGCAATGCCTGTGTATTTGTGTGTATTGCTTACTGTACAATACATACATACATTTACAGACATAGATACTGTATATATTTTGATTATGGATTTTTTTTTTAGCCTAAATTTATTGCTCCTGGAATATACATTTTTCTGACGTCGTTTATTTTATTAAATTATTTGTAATTATTTGTAAATTACTTGTTTTACACAATCTTTGGTGTTTGTCCTTTATAATTTCACTACGCCATCCTTGTATGACTTGTATGACTTTATGCCATGTAACAAATAACATCTTGAATCCTGAATCTTGTCCTCTCTCCAGTCCAGGCGGCGGTGAGGCAGGTGAACCAGGCAGTGTTGGCCCAGGACCAGGTCGCTCTGCTGGCCGCGCTCAGGTTGCAGGCTCTGGCTCTGCTGGCCGTCCAGGAGGCCAACACACGGTTCTACCTGGAGCACCTCACTAACAACTGCCTGCACAAAACCCAGGTACGTTGAGACAAGGAAAACTATGTGGAGTATCCTCAAAGCGTGGCGAAGTGTGGTACAGTAAGCAGGCAAGGAAATACAGTAACAACACTATCACAATAGACATTTTGCTGTGTTTTTATTTATAACTAAAAACTTGGAACTGGAAAATACAAAATGCTCGACCAGAGGGTATTTCTTTATTTTTGTCTTTCGTCCTGTGACTGTGCTTTTGGGCTACAGGATGGAGGAAAGGCTCTTTTGCTGGAGAGGGAGGAGATCCAGAGAGTGGTCAGCTCCTGCAATGACTTTGCCGAGGCAGAGAGACGAAGTAAGCAACATGCAGTTCTAAAATGAAGTATTCTGTCCGTCACAACACAGATATTATTTCATATTTGCACTTTTATTTTTATTTTGTTAGCTCTGGGTTGGGTTATCGAAAGCATTTCAAGATCATCTTTTGGGATCTTGAAATGTCTGTTATGTTTTTAGTCCAAAAAATGGAATCGATAAACTGATTTAAAAATGTAATATCTCGTTCAGAACTGGAGGCCGTGGCAGTGATCAACATCGCCATCCGCTTGGGTGTCGCGGAGCAGACGGTGGAGGAGCTGATGAACCCAGAGGCTCAGCTTCCGCTCGTCTACCAGAGCGCTGCCAACCTCTACCAGGCCGAGCTGTTCAGCCTGCAGCTGCAGGGCGGCCGGGTAAGACCAACCCAAAAACAGACTTGACTTGACTTTGACACCCAGATGTGTCACTTCTGTTTTTTGATTCATTTATTTTATCCTATATTTGTAACTTGCTGCCATTTTTGCCACATTGGTGGCAATAATAGTTAAATTAAATACCAGAAATGAATTCCTAGAAATATTAGATGTCAAACCTCTGCAGCATACCAAACATAACGTTTAAAAGAATTGGCTACCTTATTAAAAACCAGTAGCACATGTCTGATGATTATATAGGAAATATAAATAGTATACATGTGGCAGAACAATTCTATCTGTAGTGTGCAGGGACAGCCAAGACCATACTCAAATAGTGATTCTTGGTCACAGTTGAGCATGTTGTGTGTTCCAGTCTGACCTGGGCCACGAGGAGCTGAGCGTGGCGGTGGAGATGCTTTCTGCCGTGGCGGTGCTGAACGAGGTTCTGGACACCAAGGACCCGCAGGCCGTGACCGAGCAGCTCAGCGACTCCCCTCTGGGCTTCAGCAACATGGACCCCGACAACCTCAACAAGTACTTAAGTCTGGGTGTGATCCAGCTCTATATCCCAGCCCCAGGAACTCATCCAGGCCTTTTATCTCATCTGCTTTCCCCATTTGTTATGCAGCTGTCTTTCTGGGCGCAAATCAGTGCCAAGTGAAGTAAAGTCACTTAGCATACAATATGTGCCAATCACTTTGCACTAATTTGAGCAAACCATATGTAACAAGGCACGGCAAGTTTATTTGTGTAGCACATTTCATACACACGGGCAATTTGAAGTGCTTTACCTAAGACTTGCAATACCCCTATTCAACCTGTAGATGGTGCTGTCCCTATGATTTCAGGATTTGTTTGTTCTTTCAAGTTTCTGTGTTTTAGTGGTAGGATAAATTCCGATTTATTTTAAACATTTCAACGGATCTTTGCCTCAGGTACTCTGACACACTCATCGAGCTACGATCCGAGGCCCTCACTAAAGGCCGGGAGTTCCTGACTTGGAACGACGTTCAAAAGTGCATCGACACAGTCAACATTCAGGTCCACGAAGAGCACGAACGTAAGAATGAAATTATACTTAATCCAGTAGTGTATAGAGTATGGACAGTACATTTAATCCAGTGTATATTATATTTTGGAGTTTCAAAACCACACATTCTTTTATATTTGTGTTTTGATGTTCTCCGTGTCCTCTCCTCTCGTCCAGGCATCATAGCTATAGCGGAGATCAATGAGGCACTGAGCTCAGGCGATCCAGAGCAGACTTTGGCTGCTCTGCTTCTTCCCACAGCCAAGCTAACTGGAGTGAACCCCGCCACCGCCAAGCACTATCACGACGTCCTGCTGCACACCAAGCTGCTGCTCTGCCAGGTACCGCCATCCCACCATGCCCGTTTCGTTGTCAAGGTGGTCCTCACACACAACTGAGATTTTGATAGTTTTGTTTTAATACAAAAAGAAAAAGTTAGTTATCATCAGGAAAATGTTCGGTGATAATTTTAATTATGTGAGCTGACTAGCTGACTTTTGTAGATAAAAATATTTTCAACACCCCCCCCCCCCCACCGCCTACAGGCACACACATAAACACACTTGACACGTCCTTTGCTTGCAAACTCCTATCGAATTTATTTTAAACATTGTAATTAATACAGAACTGCAACTTCAGTGTGTGACATCTTACTGAAAAAAGTCACTTTTAGAGTGGAAACATTATAAGTGACACTGCAGCATGCATCTTCTACATTTTTACTGTGTAACAGTAACAACATTCATTGCTTTCAACAGATTTTCTCAAAATTGCCTCTTTGCACAAAAATGGCGAGTTTGCCAACTCCCTGGGATCAAACAAAAACCTGAACATTTTCTCTGCAAGAATTACACTTAGTCCTGCAATCTTCTCAGTGACTGCTGTGGGCTTGCTTTGTGCTGCAGATCTCCTCAAATCTGGGATGCAGCTGTGAGACTGCCACTCTACTATAGCTCATTTTCAATGTCCAGCTTTTACCTATATTTTGTCTTGAATGAGGCAACTGCAGAAAAACCCTATCTCACACAGGTAGGATGTGGCAAAAGGAAGGAGTGGGGCCAGGGCTCTCCTGCCCTGCAGTGGAAGTTGCCACAAGCATAGGGCTTTCTTTGTTTCGTTCAATTAGGAATTAAATACACGAGTATTTTTTAATTTTTGTTAGTTTTTTTTCTTTGGAGAAATGGTGAACGGGGACGTGCAGCGGATCGCTTTCACTGAATGCTTTTCTGCCGGTGTCGCATGTGAGCGCGCGGAAAGCCAATGTTTTAGTTCACTACGCGGGTGCACTCAAGTACTGGCTCGATCCTCCCTGGGAGCGAGTATAGTTGAGCAGTTGCGGGGCAGGATGGTTGCCGGGATGGTTTTCTCGCGATGGTTTTCTGTTCTCTGCGTGCACGGGTTTCAGACTAATTAACGCCATAGAAGACACCGCGTCATTTTGACTTGTTTATATTTAGCCTCGTCGCGCCCCCCCTGTTAAAACTCCGCCCCCAGTTTGGGAACTACTGCTCTATCTATTTCCATTGACAAGTAGATATTTAAGTCTCGCCGTTTCTTCTTTGATACTGCAAATAAACTCTGTGTTGACTATCACATTGTTCCATGTTTGTTCCATCCCATGCTACCCCGCTGTGTCTAAACAATGGGTCCAATGGAGGGGCATTTACTTCAAACAAACACATCCAGTTTTATATGATGGCGCCAGACCTTGTTGCAGTTCTGAGGGAGATGAACTGTAACTTGGAGGCGGTGGTCTTGGACATGAGCACGCACAGGAAAGGGTCTAGACAACTGTGGAAGCAGCACAGACACACTGTCATCCTGTAGTACCCGTACAACCTGTCATCCCCGCTGGAAACCAGACAGATGTAGTGGGCGATGTGCAGGACGCTGCTCGGGCAGAAACACACCACGAAGATGAGGAAGACCAGGGTGCTGACCCTGATGAAGGGCACCCAGTTGCAGCCGGAGCGGCCCAGGTGGAACACCACGGCCACGTGAGTGCACACGCATATCAGAAACGGTGCGATGAACCCCAGGAAGACCAGCATCAGCCTGTATGGCACCAGCATGGAGTGGTACTCCTCATCCAGAGGAAGTACGTCGTGGCAGGTGGTGACCTCTAGCCGGGGCAGGTAGTAGCTCTGCCTCACCAGTAATTCGGGGACCACAGCAGCGGCAAACAGGAGCCACACGGCCAGGCAGGCCCCCACCGTCAGGCTGGTCCTCGGCAGCCTCCGGTACAGGAAGGGCGTCACCACGGCCAGGTAGCGCTTCACACTGATGCACATCATGGTGGCGGCCGAACAGTAGATGTTGCCGTAGAACACAGCGGTGACAACGCGGCAGGCGCTTTCCCCGAATATCCAGTGATTTCCGTGGAAATGGTAGTGCACGCGCAGCACCAGGGAGAGCAGGAGAATCAGGTCCGACAAGGCCAGGCTCAGGTAGAGCACCGCCGTGGACAGGTTCCTGGCTCGGACTCTCAGGAAGACCAGGATGTAGACGTTGGCGGGGATGCCCAACACAATGACCAGGGTGTAGAACAAGGGGATGACCTGAGTGCTGAGGACCCCACTGGTGTAGACCCCTGCCGGGTCCTTGGGGCCCGCGTCGAGCTGCGTGGGTGAGTTTGGACCTGGAAGAGGCAGCGCGGGCAGCCAGTTGGTGCGGTTGGCTTCGTAGATCCTCGCTCGGAACGTTTTC
Source organism: Cyttopsis rosea (assembly GCA_900302355.1). Classification (NCBI taxonomy): domain Eukaryota; kingdom Metazoa; phylum Chordata; class Actinopteri; order Zeiformes; family Parazenidae; genus Cyttopsis; species Cyttopsis rosea. Next base: position 20,611 of record OMKR01007574.1, read on the forward strand.
GGTGACCATTGGGTTGTGGAATTGAGTTTACTCTCGGCGTTCCTTCCTGTTTGTGGTGAGATAAAGAAAATGGACGTTTTATCTTGTTCTAAATATTTTTTCTTGTACTGTGTAGCAATCATGTGTCTGAGCTTTTGAAAAGAACGATACCTTTCCGAAGTGTAAATGTTTTGTCTAGCACAGCCTGATTACATTTTAAATAAGAACACTTTATTAATCCCCAGTCAGGGGGCATTAGGAGGATCCTGAAATATGAATATTTCATATTATATATATTAATAACCCTAACCTAATTAATCGCGATTAACCATGCAACTATCATGCAATTAATCACGATTAATTATTTTAATCGTTTGACAGCTCTAGAAAATATACATAGCCCTTTGCAGATAAATGTGATCAAAAATCGCGAGTGACTTACCATTGTTCTGAAGGGTCGGTGTTGACATCAGACAAAGTAATAATCCAAGCAGGTTGTTAGAAGTCATATTTCACCACTAGCCGTTACAACCTTCTTTGATGTTTATTTTGAGCTGCCTAAACGGCTTTGGGTGTCGTCCATCCGTAAAAGTAGCTGTTTTTCATTTCTGTGCCGCTACACCGCTACACTTCTGTGCCGCTTTCTGCGATCAGTGGTGATCGCTCTCTCTCGCTCGCTCGCTCGCTCGTGTGTGTGTGTGTGACAATGCAGCAACCACGTTTCCTGTTCAGGCTTCCAAACTGAATTCCTGCTGTCTGCGTCAGTCACTGTCCACTGGCTCAGTGAAGTGGGGAGAGGTTTCCATAACATAACCACACAGCTGCTGTTATCTACTGTACCATTTTCCTATGTAAATATGTACGCATATTTTTGTCAAAGTTAGTACATCTTTCCATATTTTGTTAATTTCATTTGAAAAGGCGGAAGCACTGTTGCTTGAATAAATACAAAATACAGCAAAATTTAGAAATGGACAAAAATGTGTCACTGTAGTTGTCAGTGGGACCAGGAGATAATTCTGAGGTAGGTTTCTCACCATATCGTTCAAATGATCCAAAACCCCATTTAAAAATAAATAAATAAATAAAAAAGAATCTGGAAAATTGCCTGGGGTAATGTGAAATGTGTGTGCCAAATAGTAACAAAAACAATAGTAACAAATAGACACACACAACTCAACTCAATTTGACACCAGTATGGTCCTTTTTTAATGATTATTTACAGCTTCTGAATGAGAACTTTTAAAACTTAAAAGGGTGTGGATTTATCATAGTTAATTCTATAGTTTTTTTTCTCAATAGTTCAAATTTAGATTGGAAGCTTGTTGAGGAACATTTATGCTGGTTTCTGTATTTAGTGTACATGTACAGTATTTTGGAGAGGATATGGGAAATGACCCTTAACTAACAGTTGTGGAAATAGGAATTCACAGTCAAGTCAAACCACGCATCTATATTTAATCACTTGAATCTGTGTTTGTCTCGACTTCCATCCTTCGGTCCCTGTGGTCAGGGAGACGCCCCCGCCCCCGGCAGAATGATCTAAAATTAGTCTGAGAAGAAAACTACTCAGTGGGCTAAATAAACATTTGTGGTCATTGCATTTTGTTGCATAATTTTGTGGGGGTGAGGATGCATTTACGACTTATTTCCACCCTGCCTACCTCTAGGTTTCTTCTCTGGACACAGAGGAAACGGTACTGCCTGCTGGTTGTGCGTTGTGTTGCTTTTTTTTGGGCAGCTGCTTAGGTGTCTCAATATTATATGACTCCATTTACTGTAAAGCTAAATGCTGTGCCTCGCTGGAGAAATGTATCGTGGTTTGGTTTTAACCTTTTTGAAGATGCGGTTCCCAACCTGTAGTCCAGGCTCCACATTAGCCTTGAGGCCTTACCCATCAATGGTCAAACAGAGTCAATTTCGATCATTAAAATTAAAAAGAGGTCTTTCCAGCATTTTCCTCAAAATCCAGATTCCCATCCAGTCCTCACTTTAAATTTTCACACTACTTACCTGCATTCTTAATGCGGTAGGCCAATTCGGTGAAAACCAGTTTTCACACCTGATCTCCAGTTGATGTTCAGTCGTGTTATTATATGATATAGTTTTCTTTTCCACTATACTGAAAAACAGAATGCTCATAGTGGCTTTTTTTTGTTATTTCAGAGCTCTGGGGATGAGTCTGCTGTCCTGTGGCTGGACCAGATCCAGGAGGCCATACACTCAGCTAACCAGGATGAAGAGGAGGCTCTCATATGTACATGTGGACATTTAACCAACATTTAGTTCTTCATGTCTCCATTGCATTCCATTACCACGAAAATACATTTATTTAAATCCCCCATGCAACACAAATGTCTCTCTGCACATTTATTTTACCAACTTTGTATTCTGCTCGCTTTTGCAGTGGCTGGAGCGGTGGCAGGCATCAACAGAGCCGTGGCACAGGAGGAATCCCAGAATGCACTGCAGGCCCTCCAGGCTCCCGGCGCGGCGCTCAGAGGCGTGCTTTCCGAATGCGCCGACACATACCAGACTGAACTCGCCCAGAGACAGACGAGCGGCGCTAGCACAAGTAATTTGTTCTGACACTTCTAAAAAAAAACCTACTGATATTCAGAAACGAATTTGACAACACCTGGAAGTTAGATTTCACAGTCAGTGGTTCAATCTAAGATAAGGTCACACTTTATTAATCCCTGGAGGGAAATTCAGGGGTTATAGCAGCAAAAACGGTGCGAGTCAAGAAAGAGATGATGATGATGATGATGATAATAATAAAAAATAACACGTGTACACATCTATCAACAAAGGAGTAACACTCCTAACACAGAGTAGCACTTGTACAGTGAATGATTCTGCGGTTTCCCAGGCAACAGCGACAGTGTTTGGGTCAGACACTGCATCAAGGACAGATACAACTTCTACTACAACCTGGAGAGTGGAGAGGGGACCTGGGTGGAGCCACAGGGGTTCCAACACAACAGCGGCCATCTTGGTAAAGAAGAAATACAGGTACTGTAACCTGGATTGATGTAACTCATTTGACACCATCACAGTGACTCATAAATGACTCTCAAACGCTGGTTCTTCCAGAATGTCGTCAGCGATGTGACCGCCGAGTACAACAGGAAACAGTTGTGGTTGGCCAACGAGGCGCTGGTGACCCAGCTGCAGGCCAGGGTCAGAGGTCACCTGGTCAGGAAGGCACACGCACGCAGGATGGAGTTTCTACGGCAACAAGAGCCGCACATAGTTAAACTACAGGTACAAATTATGAACTGGGATTCAGTGGTAGCCAAGTACAAGAAATACATTTTTGAAATCTTTTGAAACCAAAGAGTATATTTGGTATTGGTGAAAGCAACAGCATACAACAGTACAGTTTAGTATATTGATAAATGTACAACAAAAATATTAATATAAATGTCATTGTTCAGGTTGAAACATTTGTTACAAATGTATTTAGTTAAAAGTTACAAGTTCACACGGTTCTGTCAAACAGTGTCTTTATATACTTGGTATGTTCAAGAAACCTGCACACACTTCTATATAAAATGTATAAAGTAACAAATTAAATTGGCATCTGTATTTACACATCACACAAACTTCAGTTATGGGAATACCAGTTTTATTCTGTTTTCTGAATGTCTTTGACTACTCAAAGCTATTAGGTGTATCTAGATGTAATCTATAGGCATGCCGGGCTTCAACTCTTCAACCCCAGGACTCGGTCTATCACTCTGCCCTCACATTGATTACCGTGACAGATATGACCATCACCATTGTGTCCTTTATAATAAGGTTGGTTGGCTATCTCTTGCAGAGAGGCACAACAAACATTGGTATTTGTTGATTTTCAAGACCCTTATTGGAAAGCTCCCCCCTTACATTTCCAATGATGGAATGGAATCTTGGAAGCCATTTGACTCGCTCCAGTGACTGGATAGTTCTTAAGGTCCCCCGAGTTTGCACTGAACTTGGTAAAACTGCATTTTCCTTTGATGCCCCAAGCTCATGGAATGCCCTCCAACACTCTCTAAGGATTAAGATGCTACCCTCTGTGGTAGAGTTTAGGACCTTGATCTCAAACCACTGTATATCAAGATGTACCTGTTTTAGTTAAATTGTGTGTGATTTTGTGATTTTAAATGTATTGCTTGTGAACTCGGCATCACTGAAAATGAGGGAAACCTCAGCACCCTGCGAGTATAAATAAAGGTTCGAATTGAAATGAATTGAATTTGGCTCATTGACTGCACCCAGAATGACTGAATACAATGTTGGCTGACACTGTAAAAAACACACACAGTTCACAGTAAAAAAGACAACCCTAATTTACAGCCAATCATCAAAGCACAATCAAATTTCTTGAACATAGATCAGAACAAAAGGACCTCTACTGTGCCTACCTTTAGTCTTGTCATCTTCCCTTCCCATATGGCTGTCATTGCGTATGGATGATTTACTGATCTGCTTGTGTCACTGATACACAAGTGTCCTAAAAAAATTTTTTAATATATATATATATATATATATATATATAAAAGGTTATTTCAAAATGGTCCAAAAATATAACTCCAGCTGGCACCTTTAAAAGAACGTTCACTGTTTGAGTCATGACATATACTTTGTTTATTTATTTTTCTTTTCCTTTTACTTCTCAGGATCTTTCCCTAATGGCCTTTTTAGGCTGTTGTGGTTTCTGTGGTTCTTGGATTGCGAATTATGCAAGATGTGCCCAGGCATTATTGGTAATGGCTCCTGGGAAGGGTTCGATTGGACACCTGAGGAGAGTATTGTTACTTTTGAACAAGCTCTTGCACCTGCTCCATGTTTGGGTTTGTTGGACTGCTTTGACTGTGTAAGATGGTTTCATGTCAGCTGTGTTGTTACGACCTCATGGGGAGAAATTATGTCCAGTTGCATACTATGGTCAGAAACCTGATATCGTCAGTAGACTATGCATGTTTTGAGCGCCGCATCTATGGCTGTAGCTTTTCTTGTGGCCTCACATACAATAGCCTCCATCTTCTCACAGGGCGAAATGGCTCATTTCAGCAACAGTGCTCCTTCATCGCCATGTGCATTTTGCTTCCTTATATCATTTTTGGAGCGATGCACCGTTCTTATATCTAGCTGCTTTCTCCCCACCACTGAAGTGGGAGATCCACATGACTGCTTGACAAAGATAGCTGTTGTGCTTTTTGACCCACCTAGATCTTGCTATTGAAGCTCTTGAAAATTCAGCTACGATGATTTGGACAGATTAGTGCAACTGTTAGGGGGGTGTTTGTTTTGTCTGTTTGTTCGCCATCTGTTTTTGTCCTGGCCAGTGTTGTCTGTTGTTCAACTGGTTGTGTTTTGTGTTTCTGTTGTAACCTGGCCTGATCTGTTTTTATTGTAAGAATGAGATATGGACCATACAGTGTTGTGAAGCCGACTAATGAAATATATGCCAAAACCCTCCCGCCGCTGTATATTTGTATATGTAAATGTCTCTGACCCCATATCTAGAGATGAACATGGTAAGTAACCGGTGAGTAGCCGCCTAAACCGCCATAGCCGCCTAAATCGCCGCAGCCGCCGCTGTATATGTTCTAACAATTGACAATCTCCCTCATACATAATCTTTTTCTCTAATTAACCTTGTTTCATTGCCTTTATTTGTTTGACTTATGGTAAGGTCCATATGTCAAAAAGGAGGGATGGTTAGAGAATTAAGTAAAGACTATGAAATCCCAGGCATACAGCGTTTGTTGAAAAATGTTGAATTTAATGTGTTATTCCTGCTCAGAACAACGCAGGGAGAGGTGCTACTACCAACTCTTCCCACCCTGCTCTGAGCGCCCTCTTTGAGTACCACATGATGGACTTAATGATCTGTGACTTCCCGAGAAAGAGCCGGAACTCCTCCACAAATAGGTTTTGCCACTACAGTTTCAAGGACTTGTGCATGAAGAGGATGACGTCAAATAGGGAAAATTGGTCACTTTTGTGCGATCATCTTCCTTATCTTCATCGCCGTCATCCGGCTGATTGCCCAACAACGGCCGCTTCTCCACTGAGCTCACACCGACATAAATTATGTTAGATATGTCAATCTACATGTATAATTTGACTAAGACCCACCAAGCTGTAGGTGCAAACTGATTTAGAAGAAGAAGAAGAATGATTTATTAATCACACATTTTACCAGCCCTCATTTTGTCGGCGCCCGGGGACCAATTCCAAGTGTTCTGCATGTTTTTAGTCAGGGTCCTTATGTTGAAGGAGACCCATCCGAACACGGGGAGAACGTGCAAACTCCACACAGAAAGGCCCCTGATTGGGCGATAACCCACCGGAGCACGGAGAACAGTGCCCCAGGCGGGAATCTAACCTAGGACCTTCTTGCTGTGAGGCAACAGTGTTGTAACCACTGAGCCACCGTGCCGCCCATTTGGAACATATGCAAGAGGTGCTGGGGCTCATGGACTTCTAAGTTTATAAAATGTTGATACCTACTGTATATTGGTAATGTGTTTGAAGTTGTCTAGTGTGTAAAATACCTATCCTTCGCATAATGATGACTAATATGCTAGAGGATCAGTTTTTCTCCTAACAATCATCTAACATGGTTAGATGATTGGAAACCATGATGATGACGAAGACGTTCGTCAGATGTTCGTGTCTAATTATGTTCATTCACCTTTACAGGATGCGTTAGTTATTATGTTCACATGATAAATTTTGTTGTAGTCAGTATTACATTAAGTGAAATTATTTTATAATGTCCTTATATCTACATAGCATTATGTATTCATGCATTCTGTAATCTGATCCATGATGTTTTTTCATGTTCTGTTGTTTTCTAGGTAGAATTGTAAAGCGGCGTCACATTGGGACTTTTTCCGCTCAGCGTATTTCGGTCTTTTTCCGTAATGTGTTGCCCTAGAGAATGTAGTCCTGTTGGTCTTTTTGCCTTTCCTAGTCAAGTATGGGAAGGTTTTCGGCTAATGGGGCGCTTGTCCTGAAAGCCCTGCCCGTCTGAGGTTTCTTTTCCAGGATCACCGTGTTAGGTGTCCCAGATAGGCGAGGACTTCCAGGACATCCTGCAAATAAAATGAATCCAGACGGATTTGACTTGAAGGTTCAAATGAAATCAGATTTTGAGTGATTTTTAATAATTTGTGTTGTATCCAATTTTCATGTGATCTTCTGACCTTTTGCCTCAATTATGTAAAATCTTATCATTAGTGCATTTTCTTTGATGTGTTGTTCAATATGAACAAAAGGGAGAAGAGTTATGGAAAATGCAATGATTAAGCATTGTGAAATAATTGATGTTTTATATGTTGTATTACCAACGGATCATAATTTCTTTTAGTCTTCCTCTATGTAAGAACGTATGGTGTTGCCATTAGACTGACCTTTACGTGGCTGGAACATTTTGTCTTCCTTGGTGCCGGCGTGACTAGGTCATTTGAATTTTGTTAACAATGCCTACTGTGCTTGTGTGTTTCCGGGGTTTGTTTCCTGCTCGTATAAGACCATCTATGTAAATACTCAGTGTAGGCTTCCACGGCACAGATAGTGGTTTATTGTTGGTGTCAACAACTGTTAAAACACATATCAGCTACTATTGAAGGCAAACAGCGAATCACATGGCTTGTCTCAGAATACACCCAACCTCCTCTGTGAATAAATACTGGCATTTTCCAAATGTACCTCAGAGGGTGCTGAGTCACTGTTTGAACGTGTACCTGTATTCCCTCTCATATTACTCTGCAGAATAATAATAAATATACTAAAGGAATCTCAGTTAGTTTTTTGACAGCGAAGCAGATTAATCTCACCACCAGCAACAGGAAATTCTCCAACAGAATCAATGAATAGAATGTTTGCTCCCTTGGCAATTATGTTTTTCAACTATTTTGGAAAGCTCACGTGGGACAAGGAAATTCATTTGAAAATGAAGTTAGTTAACTTAAGGTATATTCAATTTTGTATATTTCCTCGTTAAATACTACATTAGTACATTAATATTACCTCACTCTCAAGTTCATGATTTTGAGTTGTCCGAAACATGGACATTTTTGTCTTCCCAAGCCTCTTTAACATCTAACATGAGAAAACATGTTTTAATCAATCAAGGTTTTTAGGTAATAACACTACCATTTATTATTTTATGCATAAAATGTAGCTTTGTGATTGTGTGAAAATTTTTTACCAATGCACAGCCCTTACATTAAAGTCCAGTATGAGGTCCAAAAATATGTATGACAGGTGTAAAATGTAGAATTTAACATCATAATGAAATTATATGAATACATTGAATTTTTGACTATTTATTATTATTATTATTATTATTATTATTATTATTATTATTATTATTATTATTATTATTATTATTATTATTATTATTATTCCCCTGGCAAAGCCACTGCTCCCACACTCCAGTTCGGAAGGGGGCGACAGAGAACATCAAGACGGAGCGGAAGAGGACATAGGAAGTAGCCTCCAATGGCAGCCTGTCAACACCGTCGCTGTGTCTCCGTGGGTGAACGTTGTGAAAGTCATTGACCCGGACCGGACCGGACCGGACAGAGCCGTTCTGTCCGCGGAAGCAAGGTAACGCGCGGCGCGGTGGGGTTGGTGGGATGTTCCGTGGCGGCTGGGTCATCGGGCGCTGGAATTTGACATATTTTTGACATGTTATTGGTGACACATGGCCGCAGGTCGGCAGGACCGTCTGGACCAAAGAACCTTGATCACAAGACCGACCAGTACCTACTAATACAATCTGATTAAATACAGTGTAATGTACTGTCTACTGACCTTCAAATCCCCAGCCACCAGCACAGGTTTACCATCCCACCTCATTGCAGTAATAAGTCCACCTTGAGACTGTATTGTCATTAAGGAATGACTATAATGAATGAATATAATGCAGATCGGTACAACACCACCACCAACTATGACCTTGATTCTAAAACATATCATTGAATTAACGCCTCTTCTATGACGGCGTAAAGAAAACCTGAACATTATAGGCAATGTAAAGCAAAGATCTATGGCTGAGCTGGTGTATTGGATTACATTGGATTGTACAGGTGGACCTAATAAAGTGCACACTGGGTGTATATATCCGAATAAAACGTTTTAAGATCTATGAAGCTGGTCCGTTGTTTGAATTGGCTACTGTAATTTCCCTCTCGGGGGTCTGTCTGTCTGTTTGTCTGACAAATCTTAAATCTTGTTTAATCACCATTCATTTGCCATTTATATTAGGTGCACAGAACACATTTTGTATATGCTTTTTAGACTGTTTAGACATTTTAGACTTTTTCACGCTCCTCGTTTCTGTACAACAATGCACCAACCCTTACCAAGACAAATTCCTTCTTCCCTGTGAAGATGCCAGCAGGCGTGTCTTGGCCACGATATATGAGGATGTTCGGGGCCACTATTTTTGCCATGTTTGCAGGAGCACAGGTAGTGCACCAGTACTACCTACCTGACCTGGTGAGTCATAATCTGTCTACTGTACAGTATATCAACGTCGAGTCTATTGCATGTTCCTATCTTTAGATAATGGTAAACAAATGTACTTATTTATTGCAAAGGTCTAGAAAACATATAGAAATTTATTTTAATCAATTCCAGATCTTGAAAATAAAAATCTCAGGTATGCAATACTACATGCCATCTCGGCATATTGACATATTACCTATCCAGCATCACAGTATATGCTACTAAATCTTATGAAGCACTTCAGGAACCTCTAAGAAACTCAAGCTATGATAAAATGTTTGCACAATTGAAATGGAATATTTATATGAGCACAAAATAAAATAATAGGGACCATAAACATGGTACCAAAAATGAAACAGGTTAAGCTTACCAAAAAGACATTATAAGGAAGGGATCACCCAGTGAGTGTATGAATTGCAATGATTCAGAGATTTAATGACACAAATTTGTCTCTCCCTCTATCAGAGTGTACCAGAGATTCCACCCAGGCCAGGGGAGCTGAAGACAGAACTACTGGGGTATAAAGCCAGAGAAGAAGCTGCTGCAGCAGCTTTAGAGCAACTTGAATCTGCACAGAAACTGGACTGATTTGAAATACTGTAACCTCAGTATTGGACAATTGATCAAGCGGATTGCACATTGAAAGTGATATACATGAATTATTTATGTTTATTTTCACTCTCTACTTACTGTGATGTTGTTAATTGATCATTTTGAATTTCCCGATAATCCACAACCTCCACAATCATCGATTTTCACTGGTCAGGTTGGGTCAACAACATCACAAGTAAGAAGGAAATAAAAATAACCATTAAAACCTGGAGTACCTCTCATTGTTTTAGATATGCCTGCAGCCTTGTGCCAGTATGCCTTGATAGTTGTTGTGACTTTGCCACATTGAGTATCTACTTTTTGTGTGAGATAGAGTCCATTAACCTTCTCTAATTGAGCATTGGGTGGCCTGTCACTCTGTTGATGTTGGTGTTGATTTTGAGTGCTGGAGAGCTGTGAAACTGAAAAGGGAAACGGGGATCGTATGTTTTATCCAGTCCAGAGTCACTCCTCACTCAATATGTTGATAATACTGGTTTGGTCATTTTTTTTAAATGTTTGCATTGCCCAAATGTACAAGGATTGTCTTTGTAAATTGTAATTTATGCCATATTATATAATATTGTGTTATATATTAATGTCTCCATGTTGTCTTCTGTCAATTATTTTAACTTTGTTGCCAATAGTTTTGTTTAATGCTTTTTGTAGATATAATTTGGATCTATGTGTTTAAATGTTGTGTGCTTGAAATGTAGAGTTTACTTTTTTATTCTAGTCTGAACTTTGCCCAATTTCCATACACTATGTGGTTATATTCATTGTATTGCATGTTTTAAAGGCCGTACATCTTGACGTTACACATCAGAATGCTCTGGAACTGTATGGGTGGTGTAGTATCATACATAGTGAGGTGAAATTAGTTTATGACAACATTTCAGTTTTAGTTTCATTTTTATTCCCGAATATTCGAATTTGGCTCAATTTGCGTTCTCTTTCATAATTTGAAGGGCTTTTACTTTGAAATTCTTCATCAGAATGTTCTGAACCTTTGGTCTTGAGATGGTGTAGTATCCATCTGAGGTGGAATTTCTCTGTAGAAATGTGGACTTTCCTTTTTATTCTAGTCTAAAATTGGCTTCATTTAGATTGAAGATATGGTTACATTTAGCCTGACATCGCCAGACCAATTCGCAAATGCATATTGGTCTGGAACCTCTCATCACCATTCATTTTCCATTCCCAAGGGGCGTTATCAACGGGCGCAGACCAAAATGGACGCAATTGGATAGACCTACAACCAATCAGAGCAACGAAACGTGTGACGTAGCGCTGCATACCCGCTGGTTCAATATCATCCACTTGCATAGCCGTAGAGCAGCAGTTCGTACGCATGCGCCACCGTTAAACTATATTATACTTGTACCAAATCCTGTCGGAAGTACGGTAAACACATCTTTCTTATCAACAAAAGCGAAACTATACCATCCAGTTTGTTTAATACTGTCGCGATAGCGACAATATTAATATCAATAAGGTCCCTCAACGGCTTTCCTCTGCATCGTCATCGTATCAAACCCGCCCCATATTAGAGAAACGGTTGTGATTGGCCCGGCCATTTCCAGGCCAGGTGGAATTAAGAATTAAGAATCATTTATTTGTCAAACATCTCACATTCAACACACGCATGCCGAGGGTGGAGACGACCCGAACACACACACACACACATGCAGGGAGTGGTGACGATGAGATTTGGTCTCTGCATTTCTCCCATCCTGGCCGTCCTTCCTCCAGGGGCAGCCAGGAGCAGTGGGCAGCCCTCACTTCATCGGTGCCCGGGGACCAATTCCAGGTGGTGGATCCGTGTCGTGGTCAGGGACAGGACAGGAAGTGTTATGCTTTCTGTTCTGTTCTTCTGAAATC
>OMKR01007590.1:5363-22616 GCA_900302355.1 Cyttopsis rosea
GGGGGGTCTGATTAGAGCACAACATGAGGGGAGGGACCTTTCTGAGCCTCATGACACCGTTTCAGTTTTCATTACCTTTCAATGTCCAGACATCAACACGAAGCCTGAACCAGGGGTCTGTGTTCTCCCCAGCAAAGAACCATCGTAAGGTCTAACTTGCGCTATGATTCAGGGGTCTATATTGTAGTTGTTGTATAACTATCAAACAAAATGAACAAAGTACATTTCTATAACTTTTCAACAATATTTGAACCACGTGATCTAAGTAACCGCCTGTGATTGGTTGGGGCCTCCCTGCTCCGCTGAGCCATAATGGCTGGACAAACTGCGTCCGTTAAAAAAACAGTCTAGGAGACACTGAGAGACAATCTAGGAGCTAGGAGATCTTCTAGGACACATTAGGAGACAGTCTATGAGCTCGGAGACATCAGCAGACAGTCTAGGAGACAGTCTAGGAGACACTAGGAGACACTAGGAGACAGTCTAGGAGCTAAGAGACACTAGGAGACAGTCTATGAGCTAGGAGACAGTCTAGGAGACACTAGGAGACAGTCTAGGACCTAGGAGACACTAGGAGATAGTCTATGAGCTAGGAGACATGAGCAGACAGTCTAGGAGACACTATGAGACAATCTATGAGCTAGGAGACACTAGGAGATAGTCTAGGAGACAGTCTAGGAACTAGGAGACAGTCTATAAGCTAGGAGACACTAGGAGACAGTCTAGGAGCTAGGAGACAGTCTAGGAACTAGGAGACAGTCAAGGAGACAGTCTAGGAAATCTGCATGTTCTCCTGTGTATGTGCAGAGTGTGGTGACCGTGCGTGACATACCGATGACCTTGACATTGATGGTGCCACTGGCCGCGCCCAGCTTGTTCTCCACGGTGACCTTGTATTGTCCCGCATCGGCATGGAGGCAGCTGGCGACCTCCAGGTGACAGGACGTGTACTCCTTCCTGTTCTCACGGAAACACACACACGGTAAGCACGGTAAATTCACCCGGCAGCGCCACGGTCATTCACAGTCTGAGCGCAGAACCGGCTCCTTGGGAAGGTGGCGGCAATCTAACGGCAGCTTCCTGGAAGGGCTGCTTCTCTGACACCATTCAACGCTATTGTTTCCGCTTCTGAATCGCTCTGAAAATCGCTGTATTGTATTTGTTTGGAAGTTATGCCACAAATTCATTTAATTTATTAAAATTAATTTCTGTCAATCCATCCATCCATCCATTTTCCAACCCACTGGTCCTGGTCAGGGTCGCGGTGGCAACAGGGCCAACAGACCAGCCCAGACATCCATTTCCCCAGCAACCTCCTCTAGCCTTTCCTGGGGGGTCCCTCGACATTCCCAGGTCGGCCCCGGGGCCTCCTCCTCCTCCTCCTCCTCCCGTGTTCCTCAGCTGCCGCTCCTCCTCCACATGGAGAGGGGTCAGTTGAGGGGGTCCGGGCATCTTGTACGCCCCGTGGATGCCTCCCTTTGGAGGTGGCGTCCAACCGAGAGGAGACCCCGGGGCCAACCGGGAGGAGACCCCGGGGCCAACCGGGAGGAGACCCCGGGGCCAACCGGGAGGAGACCCCGGGGCCAACCGGGAGGAGACCCCGGGGCCAACCGGGAGGAGACCCCGGGGCCAACTGGGAGGAAACGCTGGGGCCAACCCAGGACACACTTAATTTCTGTCAGACGGCAAACCGCAGAGTTGGCAGCGGGTCTCACTCTGAATGGAACCATGAGGTCACAGGAGTGTTTAACGGTTACTCTGATCGTGCGCTCTGCAGACCTGAACTCCAGGCGCTCGTCGGCCTTCAGCTCCTTGCCATCTTTGTGCCACGTGATCTTCGGCGAGGGAACGGCCTGGAAGGGAACCGGGAGGTGCATCTTCTCGGTTTCCACGACAACTAGGTCCATGGTCTGGAAGTCCAGCTTGGGGACACCTGCAGAGAGACGGGAGGATATTTCAACCATTCGTTGTGGTTGAACTCTAACGGAGTTGATTATTATTGTTATTGAAGTTTGTCAAAATTCTTGTTTTTGGATTTTATTTTTCCAGATCTTCTATTATTTAGATATATTTTATCTGCTTAATTTTAGAGAATATAAGGCTATTTGATATTTTGAATTTGTGATGGGTGGTCTAACAGGAACCAGAGATGCCAGCGCTCTCTTATGCGTGCTGTGTGGTACGTGTCATCATCGGCCCTGTGGGTTTAACTTAAATTGAGTTTTAAAAACACCAGAATCACAGCGAATCAATGTGAATGAACTGCTGCCCTTAGTTTGCGATCATTAGCTCGGTTGCTATGGCTACACTGGCGGTGGCTGATGTCTGGTGCTTGTGTTGGTTTGCAGGCACATGGGCAGCGAGAGACCACACAGTAACATTGTCCTTCGGTTTCCCTATTTGTGACAGTGGAGGGTGTGTCCGGCAAATGAAATATATAGCACCGTCGGTGCCTCTCGGAACCTCTGTCGGTGTCGCATCCCAAGTGGAACCTATTCCATGGGTAACACATGGACCTGGATACTCCTGCACACTCACAGTCGGCATCTTTGGCGAAGACGTTGTCGGAGATGTCGGAGGGTTCGCCAACACCCACGGCGTTGATGGCTCGGACTCGCAGGACGTACTCCTTCTCTGCCACTATGCCCTCCTCCACCCGGTACTTCAGCTCCTTGATGGGCCGCGAGTTGACGCGCATCCACTTCTCGGTGCCCGCCTCGCACATCTCCACATGGTAGCCCCTGACGGGGCTGCCGCCGGTCCTCTCCGGGGGCCTCCAGGTGATGGACAGGAAGTCCCTGCCAGCAGCCGCCACCTGCAGCGCGACTGGTGCAGATGGGACGCCTGCAGGAAGACCAGACGCTGCGTCAACCTGCGTCCCCTCTGGAACTCCATTCCTCCACTCTACCACTCGTCCATCCACCCAACCATCTATCCATCCATCCACCCATTCATCTACCCATCCATCCATCCATCTACCTATCCATCAATCCATCCACCCAACCATCTATCCATCCATCCATCCAAGTGTCTGAGGAACCCACCTGTGGGGTCTTCGATGGTGAGGATCTCAGTGGGTTCGCTGGGATGACCCGCTCCAGCCTCGTTCTCCGCTCTGACCTGGAACTGGACCTCGGTTCCCTCGATGACGTCCGTCACTCGGTACTTGGTGTCAGGGCCTGACGTCTTGCCACACTTCACCCAGCGTGTTCCCAGCTTCTCCTTCTTCTCCAGGGAATACCTGCAGAACACAGAGTGGTGACCACACTTTCAGAGGAACAAACACCTGCACGGTGCCACCGACGTGGTCCAGGTCCCCACGCTACCTGAGGATGGGTCTTCCGCCGTCATTCTTGGGCGCCTCCCACTGCAGGTCCACATGTGTCTTACTGATGCCGAGGACCGCCAGGGCATAGGGGGGTCCGGGGGTCGCTGCGGGGAGAACACACCGCGTTAGAAATTGACGCCCCGCGCACACTCTGTCCACATGCCGCCGGAGCTTCTCCGTCCTTACTGAAGGTGTCCTTGGCGAGCACTGAGTCCTCCAGCTCACAGAAGGGTCCGAGGCCAATGGCGTTCTCCGCCGCCACCCTGAAGACGTAGAGCGAGCCCTCGTTCAGAGGCGTTACCGTGTACTTCAGCTCCTTCACTGTGGTGTCCACGGTCTGCCAGCCTTTGCGCCGCACGTCCCTCTTCTCCACCACGTAGTTGGTGACGGGGGAGCCTCCGTCGCGCTCGGGAGCCGTCCACTTCATGTCGGCGCTGTTCCTGTTGATGTTGAGGACCAACAGCCAGCGGGGGGCGGTGGGAGGGCCTATGGATGCAGACAGGAAGGGGTTAAACCTCATTCACATCCACAAACATCTAATTAGAAGCATTTATCAGGGATTAGGTTTAGCGGTGGGGGGGGCGGGGGCGGTAGGGCTAGGGTGTCTGTAGGTATCAGAGAGTTAAATACCTTTTTCAAGACAAATTTGAACCAAATTCAATACTTTTTGGACAAATTGTCTCGAGTATGCGGTTCAACGTTGGGGTTGGGCAGTGCTGAATCTGTGAATCAGGACGTACCGGAAGACAGGCTGCTGATCCAGCAGGTCGGGGGGGGACAAAATAAATCACAGAACATATGCACAGAACGAGGGGGTAAAGCTGCCATGTGCGACACCGCACCAGATGCACAGGGATGTTTTTCGTTTATTTCAATCAGGAAACGGAATTAAAAAACAATCATCTGAAATAAAAACACACTTTCTGTTTGTTTTGTTTGGAGAAACAGGGAACACGGATGCACAGCGGAGAAAATATGTGCCGGTGCTCCCATAATTCACATGTTGGCGGGGAAGGGGAGGGGGGGGCTATTTAAGGTGGAGCTTGCAGTTCGAGCCGGCGTGTGCTAAGACCTAATATTTGTACAAATGAATTTAGGACATTTTAAGATCATTAGGGAGCTGCGGACACCCTGGTTATGTACAACCTCCTGCGGGTTCTTACTGAGTCTCTCCTTGCAGAGCACCGGATCACTGGGCTCGCTGGGCTCGCTCTCCCCGGCCACGTTGACCGCTCGGACCCTGAAGGAGTACTCCTGCTTCTCCATCAGGCCCTTCAGGAAGTGCTCCATGATGTTGACGTTGTCGGCGACCCGGATCCAGTCGGTGGTTCCGCTCTTCAGCATCTCGATGGCGTAGCCCTCGATTTTGGCTCCACCGTCGTGCTCCGGTTTAGTCCACATCAGGAAGCAGGAGGTCTTGGCCACATCCTTCACGGTGGGCTTGCCCGGTGGCCACGGGGGGTCTGGGACACAATGAGAGAGGTTAACGTGAAAGGCGTCTGGTTGATTTAACTTCCATGTAAATAGATGCAGTTCAGCGGTTTTACCGATGGGATCTTTGACCAAGATGGGATCAGTCTCCTTGCTGGGCTTTCCTGTTCCTGCTAGATTCTCTGCCACAACTCTGAACTTATACTTCTTCCTGGTGGGAAGACCTTTCACCCTGCGGAGGAATCACACACACTCCAAGAGTTAACCCATACATCAAGCCTAATAAAAATCTTTGACCTTTGTCTCGGCTGAGCAGAGCTCCATGTCGTGGTCCCGGCAGACCGACCTGTAGTTTGTGTCTGTGATCGGTTGCTTGTTGCATCTGATCCACTTGTCGTGGTCCGGCTCATATCGCTCAACCCAGTATCCGGTGATGGGGCTTCCTCCATCCTCGTCAGGCTCGTACCACGACAGGCTGACAGAGTCCTTGGCGATGTCGGAGGCCTCCAGTTTGTAAGGAGCACCGGGAGTTTCTGAGGAGGCCGGGCAGTGTTAGACCACCAGATGGATGTATCAATAGATGGACAGATAGATGTTCTCCATGCCATGTGACCTACCGAAGGGGTATCTGGCGATGATCGATGGATGTTCCGCCGGAGTGCCGATACCGAACTGGTTCTCAGCGAACACCCTGAAGATGTACTCCTTGAAGCGGGTCAGGCCGACAGCGCGGTAGCTGCTCTGCTTCACAGTGGACGACAGCCGGTGCCAGATCCCGCTGTCGGCCGCCCGGCGCTCCACGATGTAGTTGGTGACTTTCGAGCCTCCGTCGTCCCGGGGAGGATTCCAGGCCAGGAAGCAGGACTCGTTGGTGATCTCCGAGATGTCGAAGGCGGCGGGAGGTCCGGGCTTATCTGGAGGTGAGGACACGCGGTGAGAAAGAAGCAGCACATGAATTGGTAAAAAGATTATTTGTTAGTCAGCAGGCTGTGATGCCCCGCCCCGATTAGTTTCACCTGTCCCTCCATACCCTTCCCTCGCCAGTGTATTCAGTCTGTGTGTTCCTCTCCCTCTGTGCCACTTCATCTTTGTGCCATGTGTCAAGCGTTCCAGCATTGTTCTGAGTATCTACTGTAGTTTTCCTGGTGTTTTTGATCCCTGCTTTGTTTCCTGGACCTCGCCTTTGCCTACCCCTTGCGCGATTGTTTTCCCTAACCTGTTGCAAGCAAAGACTTTTTTTTAAATCAAGATTCCTGTCTCCGAGTGGTGCTATTGAGTCCTCTTGCCTGTCTTTCCACCAGTTGTTACACTGGCGATGTATCAGAATATATATTTTATTTAAGTTTAAAATTTATATTTTAAAGTTTCTACAGGAATAAATTATGTTTGGTCAATAGTGTCTAATAGCCATGTAATAAGTGGAATAATCAAATGTATGTTACATTGCTAAATACAACATACTTGCATTTGAACTACTCTGTAGATTTGATGTTATGTTAACATAGGGACTACCGACACCAATTACAGTTTTCCGAGTTCCCATGAACGCATCATCACTTCCTGCTGTCTCTCGACCCGATACAAATTTGGAGCGCTTTCTAATCCACGGGGGGGGGGCATTTTGTGGGGCATTGCCCCCTCCCCGTGCCCATGCCTAGAACCGCCCCTGACTCCACCTACATAGTGACGACACCAACAGTAGACTCATGCACGTTTAGGCTCGCCGAGCTTTGCTTTAGTCCTCACCGAGGATGTTGACCTCCACGGTGGCGGTCGCCCGGCCGCTGCTGTTGGTGGCTTCAATGATGTAGGTGGAGGTGTCCTCTCTGGTGGTCTTGGCGATGGTCACAGTCGAGTGTCCAGACTTGGTGTCGATAGAGACCCTGTCGTCGGCCTTGAGGATCAGGTCGGCTTTGGTCCACTTCACTTTGGGTTCCGGCTTTCCCGTCACCTCGGCGGGAAGCTCGATCTTGGAGCCGGCTTTGGCCGTCAGACCGGCCAGCAGCTTGGCATCCAGCTGGATCTCTGGAGGCTCTGCTCATTCACAGGACAGAGGACATGCTAAGTGTTACATACTAGGTGCTATAGGCTAGATGCTGGAGGCTATATGCTAGAGGCTAGATGGTAGGGGCTAGGTGCTAGGTAGTAGATGGACAGCCGCCAGACTCTGCTCAGAGACAAAGTTCACCTTTAGGATCCACAGCCAGGATCTCATCTGTGGCCTTGCATGGTCTGCTGGCTCCAAGTCTGTTCAGGGCCCGGACTCTGTAGGAATACCACTGGCCCTCCGTCAGACCGGTCACCTGACACCTGCACGCGCGTACACAGACACACACACACGCACGTTCACACAAATGCTCAGTACAGAAGTGGAGGTCAGACAGTCTTTTTCCACTTTGAACTGTCTTCCATTTCACTCTTGCTGTATTGATTTGGTATTGAGAGCTGCTGCACTAATTGGGGCAGCACAACAGGGTGATCACGACCACGTTCTTCAGCAAGCGCAACAGCGGCAGTCTGCTGAAGCTGTTCTTTCGATACTGGATCAATTCAAAAGATTCTGATGCCGATCACTCAGATTGACTCCAAACGATCGATCAATAAGGTGGAGGAGTTTTCCTCTAATGATTGAGTATAAATACAGATTTTGTGTGTGTGAGTGTTGTGCGTACTTCAGCTCGGTCACCATGTCACCACACGCTTCCCACTTGTCACTTCCTCTCTCGCAGCGATCCACGTTGTATCCTTTGATCCCGGTGCCGCCATCATACTTCGGAGGCTCCCAGGTGAGGAAGATCCCGCTGGCGGACTTATCCCTCCACCTCAGGTTCTCTGGGGGGTCTGGGACAGCTGGAGAGAACGCAGGACAGGGGGTTAGACATGTAGACCAGATAGGGGGTCTGGGACAGCTGGAAGGGAGACAGGACGGAAGGGAGACAGGACAGGGGGTTAGACATGTAGACCAGAGTGACCTACTGGCAGGAGAGGAGACGTTGACGGGTTCGTCGATGTAGGCCGGTTCTCCAGGACCGCACTTGTTGCAGGCGGTGACTCTGAATACATACTCCTTCCCTTCAACCACATCCGTCACAGTGTACTCCTGGTCCTGGATCCCTGTCACCACCTGGACCAGGGACACGGAGGAAAATCCATTTCAAAGGATTTCAAGCTGAACTGCTTTAAACACCGTACTGGAAAGTCCAACTAAACATTTACAGAATGTCCTCACCAGGATGCAGTGTACCGTGCAGTGTGCATGGTGAAGCCCTCACCAGGACCCAGAGTGTGTGGTGAAGTCCCCACAAGGACTCTGTGTGTGTGGTGAAGTCCCCACAAGGACTCTGTGTGTGTGGTGAGGTCCTCACAAGGACTCTGTGTGTGTGGTGAGGTCCTCACCTTGACCCAGGTCTTGCGGGACACGTCTCGTTTCTCCACCTGGTACCCTGTCAGAGGGCTTCCTCCATCGTGCTCGGGTGGCTCCCAGGTCAGGTGGACATGCTGACGTGTCACTTCCTGTACTTTGAAGTCCTTAGGAGCGCTGGGTGAGGCTGAACAACACACACACACACACACACACACGGTACCTCTTATCCAGGGCTAAAGATAGATAGATACACAGACAGGTAAACAGACAGACAGGTAGATAGACAGATGGGTAGATTTAAATCTTGACAAACCGATCACGGTGACTTCGATCTCCCCTGAGACGGAGGAGACATCGTTCGCCAGCGTCAGGCTGTAGGTGCCCTTGTCCGGGCGAACGCTGGGTGTCACTACCAGCTCCGTGAAGGAGGACTTGGTCGTTGTGAAGACACGCTCATCAGTGGCCGTCAACTCTTTGTCTCCCAAGGTCCACTTGGCGCTGGGAGTCGGGTATCCGGAGATTGGAACCCGGATGGTGAGAGGCTGAGGAACGATGACCTCCAGACCGTCCTTGAAGGCGCTCAGGTCCAGGGTAGGAGCCACTGGAATGAAGAACACATCAGATACATGGACGTAGATTGTACAGGGGTGGAAGTACGCTACTGTAATTAAGTAGTTGTTTTCTGTGAGTATTCATATTGATATGGTGTTGAACCAGCTGAACAATAAAATGCAGTAACAGACTGACTCCATGTGGGACAATATTATTATGAATATTGTGTGATCTCACTGTGGGTGTCGTCAGCCAGCAGGGGTCCGATGATGTTAGAGGGATCTGAGACTCCAGCAGCGTTCTCAGCAAACGTCCTGTAGTTGTACTTGGTTCCATATTTCAGACCAGACACCTGACAGGACACGCACACATGAGACTTAGAAATGCTAATGTAATGGGTGATCACTGTGATCAATGCTGTGCAGTGAGAAACCTCACTCCCGACTCAAAGAGACACGCTAGCGACAGACGCTAGAGCCCATGGGTTTTAGCCTCCTTGCTAGCACGTCTGCCATGCCGGCGCCGCGAGTTTGAGTCCACTGGTGGACAACTCAATGCAGGTTACACTAACAATGCTAATAAGCCAGATGCTGTGTACCTTCTAGGTGGAACAGATTTCATGCTAACGCTAACATGCCACGTACCTTGTAGGTGAGGTCCTGGCACAGTCTGGCATTACACCTGAGCCACTTCTCTGTTCCTTCTTCACAGCGTTCGATGATGTAGCCGGTGATCATGCTGCCTCCATTCCTCAGAGGAGTCTCCCAACTCAGCTGCACTGAGTTCTTGTTTTGGTCCTGCCACACCAGGTTCAGAGGAGGACTGGGCCGATCTGCGGGGAACAGTGGAAATATGTTAGCCGTCTAGGAAGGCTACACCTGTATGCTACATCTACAGCTGTAAGATTGCTAATCAAGTCTGTTCATGTCAAATACCTCTTAGATTTAGACCAGAAGGCTGAGTTTTCCAGCCAACTAGTTTGATGTTATGACTCACCAATGGGATCCATGATCTTAACTGGTGCAGACGCCGCGCTGGGTTTGCCGATACCCGCCTTGTTCTCAGCCTTCACTCTGAAAATATACTCTTTGTTCTCAATGACGTCATTGACGACAGCGCTCAGCTCGTCAGCCTTGGTCACCTGCACCGCCGACCACTTGACGGACGTCCTATCGCGGAGCTCGATGATGTAGGAGGTGATGGGGGAGCCGCCGTCGGACTCTGGAACCTCCCAGGAGACCGTGCAGCCAAACTTACTGACGTTCCCAACAATCACATTGAGGGGTGCATCAGGAACATCTGCAGGAGAAGGTTTCGTGAGTTCAGCTGAGAAGAACTTTTGTCTTTAAGAACCGGACTCTATCAGACATTTAAGACAAATCTTTTGGAACCCTAACCCATGGGCAGTTTCGACCACTCTTTTTACCCTCTCCCCCTAAGGCCCCCCTTAGGACAGAGGTACAGGTTCCCCATGTGCATTAGGTACAAATAAAAGGATAACAAGTGCTACGTACCAAATTTATTCTTGGCTTGCACGGGTTTGTCTGTCTCTACATTGGGTCCGCTGCCCACTCTGTTTCGAGCGCAGACCCTGAACAGGTACATAGAGTCCTTCTGGAGACCGGTCACTGTGTACTCTGGAGTGTCAGCATGGTCGGTGGCCAGAGTCCACGTCTTACGCTTCACATCCCGTCTCTCCACCACATAGGCCACCACCTTGCTGCCTCCATCGCTCTCCGGCTCCTCCCAGGCCAAACTGACCTCACCGTCGGCCGTGTCCGTAACCTGGAGGTTCTTCACTGGTCCTGGAACATCTGCAAACATGGAGGACACCATGCAATCAACACCTGGTTCTGGAAGAACAAACTTCTGTTTTTGGCTCGTTCCTCGAGTTTGAACTGAATCCAGACTCACCAATCACATCCAGGTTGATGAAGGCCTCCCCCTCTCCATGTTTGTTCTTGATGAGGATCTTGTAACGTCCCTGGTCAGACTTCTTGGGATCTTTTAGTCTGTATTCGGTCCTGTCGGCTGATGTGTGGATGTTGTCTTTGGGCAGACTGGCGCTGTCGTACAGCCAGTCGGCCTCGGCTTGTGGGTAAGCACTGTATGGAACAGCCATAACGATAGGCTTCCCAGCATCGGTCACATAACTCTGGTCTGTCGTCTTGATCATTGGCACAGCTGCAGGACAGAGCAGCATTAAATATTAGAACTTTCATACCATGGTGACGGGACCATGGTATGAAAATATAGTCAAGTATAGAGTAGAAAATATCTTCATAAATACATAAACTACTCACAATGTTTCAAAACATCACTAATATCACCTGCGCCATGTAGTTACAAGCATGACTGTCAGATTTATTCACTCATCCAAAGAGTCAGAAAGCCTGCTGTGGGCTTCTAGATCCACATTAAGTTGACTTACTTGCTTGCCTAAAACCAATATATTTACACATTGTGCAACAAATATTAGTCCTGTTTTCTAGCTATTACACTGGAATGACAGTGACAGTGCCTGACAGACAGGTCCCAACCCAGGACACACCCTGACAGACAGGTCCCAACCCAGGACACATCCTGACAGACAGGTCCTAACCCAGGACACATCCTGACAGGCAGGTCCCAACCCAGGACACATCCTGACAGGCAGGTACCATTGCAGGCGCAGAGATATCACCATGCTAACAAAGCAGCAAGAGACTCAGAACATATACCTGCCAGCTCCAGCTTGGCCTTGGCATCCTTGTCCTTGGCCACGATCCGGTACTCTCCCTGGTCGCGAGGTCTGATCTCACACACCTGCAGCCTGTGGATCTTCCCCTCGCTCACCATCTGATACTTGTCTCCCTGGACGATCGTCATGTTGTTCCTCAACCACTTGACTTCCACTCTGTCCTTGTTGAGTTCCACCTCAAACAGGATGTCTGAGCCTGGAGGCTGGAAGGCATCCTGAGGAGGTCGGACGATCTCCACGGGGGTTTCTGGAATAAAATGATTCATAAAAGTGTTCATCAGTATTCTGACCCCCTGGCCATCACACAACTCTTCTGATCCCAGGCACCACAAAGCTTCCTTCCCCTGTCAGAACAGCAGAATCTCTCCATCTATATCTGAGACTGAAGCTCTACCTGGACTTCCTCCACTGATCTCTCCACTTTCGAAGGATCTTCAAGCCGGTCTCTTCTTCCCTGATCTGAGTGAGTTTCCTCTGAACCGACCAGCACACTTTCTAACCCTCCCTCTCTCTGTCTGATTCTCTGCCGATGTTACTGCTTCTTATTGAAGTAACTTTGATCAAAGTAAATGTTATGTAATGATAGAAGCCATATAAATACTAAGTACTCTACCTTCAACAAACAGCCTGGCCCTGGACCTCTTGTCGTCCACACCGCAGGCATATTCACACTCATCGTCTGGTCTGCACTCCTTGATGCGCAGTAGGCAATTCTTACCATGTCTTTCAATGGTATATCTGTTCAAATAAATGGAGATATAAAAGGCCATTAGAGAATACATTTGAAGGAAAGCGGACATTAAAATCCTGAATTGAAGGTTCCTTTCCGCTGTGACCAGATGCACGCAACAATGAATAAGTATCAGCACACTTGGGATCAAAGTTCATCAAGTTTTTAAACTACCGAGCGGTGGGTTCACTAAGCGTCATTACAGTCAAACACCTTTTCTCAGGCTACGGTTACTGTTCTGGACTGAAACATGACAGCATATTTCCCACTCCTTTATTATCTGTCAGAGCTGGGTGTTTTCCAGGACGACCTACCTGGGACCTTCTCTGATCTCCCTTCCGCTCCTGTACCACTTGACCTCGGCCTTCTCCTTGGACAGCTTGCAGGTGAACTCTGCGTCCTCAAACTCGCTAATAGTCTGGTCTCTGAGCTGCGCGGTGAAGTCTGTCGGAGCCTCACTGATGACCAGCTCGGCAGTTGATTTATCGTCTCCGGCGACGACCATGTATTCGCCCTCGTCTGCCAGTGAGCAGTCCTTAATTGTCAGCGTGTGCTTGTCTTTGTCGGCTCGGTATACGATGCGCTTGCTGAAGGAGACTTCCTGCCCGGCCTTCATCCACCGCACGCTGGCGTTGGGCCGGTTGACTTTACAGGAGAAGCTGGCTGTGTTCTTTTCAAGCGTGTCCACATCCTCCAGCGGCACCACGATCCTCAGACTCTCCTCTGCACAACACAAACACATTCACTCTGGGTGAAACAAGGTCCACTGTCGAACAGGAAGTCACAATTTACTCTGTATTTAAGCTCTGTAGATAAGCATAGACTTAGCAACTAAAGCATTGTGTCAAGTCAAACCTTAGCTTAGCTTAACCTTAGCTTAAGCTTAAGGATTTTAATGTGAAAGTATTAAAGTAAATCATTGTACACAGTCTGTATGGACCTTTGACAGTGAGCTTGCAGGAGCTCTTGGCCTGCTCTCCTCTCTGGTTGGTCAGGGTGACGGTGTAATCGGCTTCGTCGGCCTTCTGAGCGTCTTTGATTCTCAGAGAGAAGACGTTGTCCCTCTGGACCATGACGAACTTGCTGCTCTCAAACATGGTCTCGTCATTCTTCAGCCACTTGGCCTTAGCTCCTTCCGAATTCACCTCGCAGTTCAGGACGATCTCCTGGCCTTCCTTGGCCTCTGTGTCCTTCAGCGGAGTGATGATCTTCAGTTTCTCTGCAGGAAAAGAGACCAGGTAATGTTAGCAACAGCTGCCTGGCCAACATTCCCTATTTGTCTTCTTCTTGGATTGAATATAGATTACGCAATATGAAATAATTCAATAATCATCGGGAAATTTTAATGGTACAAATATACTGAATATTATGTCCAACTGAGGGTCATCACATTATATCATGGAGGGATATTATGGATATTTTCTTATATATCATCCTTTCAAATCGTCACTCATTTAGAACCAAATGATTGATCATAATATGATGTCCTTATTCAGCGCCGACTGCTGGCATAAACTCTCCATGCGGTTGTTTAGGGCCACAACCGCTAGGGGGGGCCACATGATCAGTGTGACTTTCTGTGTTGCAGGGCCGGCCCGATGCAGAAGCGAAATCGATCCGCTGCGCGTCCCCGTTCACTGTTTCTCCAAAGAATACAAATAAAAACAGTGTTTTTATTTTAGATGTATTTATCCTCCTAATTGAACGAAACAACAAAAGCCCTGTGCTTCCTGTGCCGTGTCACCTCACCATACTTAGGGCCTCATACATGCTCGGGCTGGCCCTGTGTCTGTGTCCTTCGATTATCTGGACAACCGTTCATCCGATCTACTTCACTTGGAGGGTATGTTGCCGGGACCCAAGTTTGGTGCAATTTGGACACGAGACACATGTAATATTAATAAACTTTGATTTGTTTTTGTCAGCTTTGCTAATTCATGAATGTGGAATCTAGAACTATGTCATAAAGAAGAAGGAAGAAAGGGAGGAGCAAAGGCAGGAAGGAAGGAAGGAGAAAGAGGGGGGGTGAGGAAGGAAGGAAGGAAGGAGGGAGGGAGGATGGGAGGGAGGAAGGAGGGAGAGAAGGACAGAAGAATGAAGGGAAGAAGGCAGGAAGGAAGGAAGAAGGGAAGGTCCTCTGTCCTTAGCCCGTTCCAGGCATGTTTTGAACGGGCACTGCACTAGTTCCACTAAAGTAGAATAACCCTGATGAGCGCTGCGTGGTGCCTGGTCCTGGCCTCGGTTCGGGGCTTACCCAGTACAGTCAGGTCGGCGCTGGCGCGGGTCGACCCGATCACCACGACATATCCGCCCTCGTCCTTGGGCTCGCAGCTCCTGATCTGCAGAGTTCTTCTCTTTCCGTCGCTGACCGTCTGGTACTTCTCTCCGTCCTCGATCTCCGTGTCGCCTCTGAGCCACCGGACTTGGTACGTTTCCTTGGAGACAGAGCAGGAGAACTCCGCCTTCTCTCCTTCCACCACCTCCTGGCTCTGAGGCCTGGAGATGAACTCTGCAGCAAGTTCTGCAAACACCACAGGACCATGGGTGGATTTAGTCAGTCTGGTCACTACTGGTACCACCTGCCTCCCAGTGGTCACCTGCTCTAACTACTGGTACCACCTGCCCCCTGGTGGTCACCTTCTGTAACTACTGGCACCATCTGCCCCCTGGTGGTCAGCTGCTTTAATTAGTGGGAACATCTGCACCCTGGTGATCACCTCCTTTAAGTACTGGTACCATCTGCCCCCTGGTGGTCACCTGTTCTAACTACTGGCACCATGTGCCCCCAGGTGGTCACTTCCTATAACTTCTGGTACCATCTGCCCCCTGATGCTGTGCTGGGATGTTACATCATTTTCTCAGGGGAGGTATGTTTCAAAAGGCATCAAGTGATTCAATACTTGTTTTCATTAAGTTCTAATTATTTTGTACTGTTTTATATATATAACCCTAACCTTAACCCTAACCTTAATGCCAACCCTAGCCCTAACCCTATATGTAGATCCGCCTACCTTGGTAGGCTCTACCAAACCAGCCTAACCCTGTTTGTAGCTCTGCTTTTATGGACAATTCCAGATATGTGTGAGTTTCAAACTGGACAGTAGAGTGTGAACCTGAGGTGAGAACCTTCTTACCGTTGATCTTCAGTGTTCCACTGGTTTTGTTGCTGGGACTCAGTCTACAGTTGTATTCCCCTGCGTCGTTCATCTTCAGGTCCTGGATGATGAGGATTCTTCTCTTTCCATCAATTATCTGGTCGTACCTTCCTCCCTCGGGAAGCTCCTGCTCTCCTTTGTACCATGTGACCTCTGCACTGGGTTTGGACACTTCACAGATCAGTTTGACGCTGTCTGTCTCTGTCCCCTCCACATTGGACAAGTTCTTCGTGAACCTCGCCTCCTCCTCTGTGAAAATAGAGACGTACAGTATGCAGTCATTTAACGGGATAAACAGATGGAAGTCAAGATCAGGCTTGTCTCCCAGTGTCCACCAGTAGAATACTGGTTTTACTGGGAGGGTAAGGTGCTAAACATGGTTTCCTTACCAATGACAGTCAGCATGCCGGAGGATTTGGAGGTCTTGGCGTCACATTCGTACTCTGCCTCGTCATCAAACACTGACTTGTGGATAATCAGTGCATGTGTTACACCTTGGGCGATAATCTCGTACTTCTTTCCTTTCCTGATCTCACTTCCATCCTTAAACCAGCAAACCTGAAGATACAGAAAGTTAATTGATTTTCCATGCATTAAAATACAGTATGTTTTATATTTAAACCAAACGCTTGAATATCATCTCAATCCAAACGGAAAGTATGGGCTGATGTTGTTTGCTGATAAACAGAACGACATTTACATTTACATACATTTCACATTTACGTCTCAAGGTCTAGAACCGCAGCACTCCTTGAAAACCAACCTTTGCGTTTTCTCTGGAAACCTCACATTCGAACCTGGCCGACTCTTTCTCTTTGACCTCCACATCATGCAGCGGCTTTGAGAACTCAACATGTGGAGCTGGAAACAATGGAGCAGCAGTTACAGTCCAGATGAACGGAAAGATTAATGAAAGGAGAAACCACGTCAAGGCACAAGGAGGCCTGCTGGGCCTTACAGGGCATGGCGGCCAACTTAACACCAACTGGTTACATCTTTAATTTATATCTACTGTTAATATCTATTATTATTATTATTATCCCCCCTCCTCCCAGTACTCACGCTCCACGCTGAGGAAGCAGGAGGTCTTGAAGTCCTTGGCGTCGCACGTGTAGGTCCGAGAGTCGTCCAGGCAGCAGCCGTGGATGACCAGTCTCCTCTTCACGCCTTCGGCGATCATCTCAAACTTCTTGTTCTTGCGGATCTCCTGTCCGTCTCTGAACCAGCGGACCTCTGCGTTCTCTCTAGAAACCTCGCACTCCAGAGTGGCGGTGGCCTCCTCCTCCACGGTCTGGTCCTCCAGGGGTTTGGTGAACTCCACCGGAGGCTCTGGAATGGGAAACAGCGTGATGAGACGTGATGGCTGTGGACCTACTTATCTCGTCAGGAATATTAGTTCTTGTCGAATATTATGAAAACATTCCAACATCGTTTTAAGGAAAACTCCGGCATTTTTTCAAGCTTATGTTTTGGTCAACGGGAGTCAAGCCGAGTGATTGGCATCAGAATCTATTAAATTCATCCATTATTGAGAGAGTGCAATCGCAAAATACACAAATGCCTCGATATTCCCAATGATCGCCTGAAAAGGTAACAGCATGTTTCCCACTCCTTTACCATCCGTCTGCCATTCACATCATATTATTACATGAGATAAAATCAGCACCCACAAAGTAAAGTCGCCATATTGTGTGTAATGCTGGTGACTTCAGAGTTTATTCTCCTGTTGGGTTAATCAGGGCAGCTATTTGTGTCTTAGACGGACTCAGAGGAGAGGAGGAGGAAAAGGGAGTAGAGCAGAGCATTGTGGGTACTCAGACTGTACCTCTGACGGTGAGGATGGCTTGTGTCTGGAAGTCCTTGGCGGTCAGTCGCACCTCGCCGGCCTCGCTGAGCTTCACATCCCTCAGCGTGAGCTCGTGGCTCATGCCCTCCGCCCGGCACACCACCTGT
>OMKR01007658.1:4497-18072 GCA_900302355.1 Cyttopsis rosea
TGTTGATATGTCATCAATCAAATCCAACCCTATTCCCACAGATGGAGGTGGTTTAAACAGACGCTCCACTTGCAGCTGCTATAGCGACAGTAAACAAGTTGACGGCCACTCACTTGTAGAAGCTTTTCTTCCCGTTCGCAGGGTGTTCGCCGCAGTGGGGCGCGGAGCAGCGCTTGGGCATCGCGGCGCGGATCTGCCGCTTCGTCCTCCTCGCGTCAGAACAAGGTGAGCGCTCCAACACGTGGCGCAGCGCTGGCGATCAGCTGTTGGTGACGCGCAAGGGACGCGACGCCCGCTTTAAAGGCGCTGCGGCGCGTTTCCATGGCTACCCCCTAACACGGCGGCCATTTTGGCCAGGGATCGGCGACGCAATACCCCGGAAGTAACGACATTAAGTTTCAGTTGGACAATAAATATAAATATACCAAAATCACTGGACTGAATTTTTTTTTTATTCAATATCTTTCTCCAAACATGTACACGGAATCTTTAAATGTTACAGTATATATACATACACGTCAGTGTATCTTATCTAAAAAGTCGAGGGCCACTGGGCGATGTAACTGTGCGCTTCAAGAGAGGGTTGGTTGGTATTTGGACGAGTGTGTGAGATGAAGAAACCGACACGTGGGAAAACCACTGGTCATTGACACACACTGAGGACTGGAGTGCCACCGGTGTACAAACTATTCAGGAGGGTCTACTGCTGGGTGCTGGCACTATGACGGACAGAGGAGAGCAGCGGGGCCTTCCTGAACAGGAAGCAGTGCAAAATAATTTTCATCGGTTACGTGGCTGAACCAGCTAAACACACAACAAAATGGCAAACAGCACCTTTCAGAGTGTACCTAGAGCTACACAGTGTGGTCTTAAGTGAATACTTGACGGTTTTCTGAGATGGGACCATAACATTAATTCAGCACGTTGCAGAATTAAAAAGAAAAAAAAAGACTCAATTTTCGGGATAAAATGGTATCATTATTGTAGCATGATTTGAAACATTCGAATCAACATAAACATGATGCTCTCACTCCACTTTCAGGTGTCGCTTTGAGCCGTGCTCATGGCCGTTAGTACAATTCTAGATTTTGGAGTCGCGAGTGGCTCCTCGTATAAAACCGAACAATCAATTCCATCTGAGATCTTTGGTACATACCAGATATTTATCCCATCTGATGAGCATCATAGTACAGTCAACTATTAAAAGAAAAAAGCTCGGAAGGGATGCATCTGCAATGGTCAGGGTAGGGTTCTCTTTTACCCTGTTATGGTACACAGGAACGAGCTATTTGAATTATTATCTTTTCAGTTTTAACTGGTACGAAAAACAACATGGTCCAATTCTCAACTGGACTGGTCTGTGTGCGTGTGATCTCTTCCCGCCTGAACTACACACTGTGTATTCTGGACACAACTAGCAGGAGTTTGGAGGGAGATGGGTCAGTTCAGCTGAGCAGGAGCATGTCTAAGCGCTGGAGGGAATGAGGTGGCTGGGGGCAGAAGGGAGGTCGTCGGTGCCACAAACAGACTCTACATCATCCCCATCTGCATCAGCGTGTTGGCGTATGCCATGGGCTTGACATTCGGATGAGGCTGGAACAGAAATCAAGAAATTGAGATTAGCAGCTGGGATGGGATTTTACAGGACATCAAATACGTTTTTGGAAAAAATACTGGGCTGCACCATTTATAATCTTCTTCACAAAAAAGAACAGCAAAAATATCTCCTCCAACTCAAGTGACGAAGAAAATGAATAAATAAATCGAAAAAAGAGATTATGTTAAACCTGGACGTTGGGGGGGGAAAAAAAAACTGCAGTTTTGAATTTAATTCTGGGACTTCACCCAACGTAGACAATCTTATGGATTACCACTTTTAACACTGAGCTGCACAAATTTATATCAATGTATTACAATTTTAGTTTTACAAACCAATTCAAATGTGTTTTAAATGTCCACTGTGATGGAAAATATTTTAGATGGTGGCAAGGTTATATACAAATTCAGTTACAAAATACTGTTATTACTGACATTATCTGGCAAGATGGCAATAAAAAAAATAATCACTTAATTTTCAAAATCATATTGACAAGAGTAAGAGGCTACTGACCACAGCAGTGAACTGGTGGAACTCTGGCTTGAGATCAGATCCCCTGAGGTGGATGTAGGCTCCTTTATTCCCCATCTGATCACTGAGGAGGGAGGAACCAAATGACAAAACCAATCAACTCCACAGAGTCACTACCAGAAGTCATCACGTCATGCAGCAGATCGCCGTGGTTACATACCAGTAGTTGGGTGCTGAGAACACGGTGATGCACCGCCCTGAGTGGGTGACCTCATAGCCTTCGGCCTTGACCTCGTGACTACGCATGATGAACTCCAGATTGTTTTGTTTCAGGAAGCGCTCAGTGACGTCCGGTCCAAACTGGCAGCTCACCCCCCGTTTGCTGATCGACCGGCCATTCTGAGGGACGTACAGGAGGAACAAGGGGAGAAAGTAAGGACCCCTTTCATTCAGAACGCCGCTCTGCCATTAGGATTAGTGAAAGAAGATGCGAATGTGAGACACTGACCTGCGGCTGTGGGTCCGACCACAGCAGGTCACACATGGGACCTATTGAGGGTAAATAGACAAAATGCATTGAAGGAAAGAGATTTATTTATACTGTTCTGCACAACTGGCCCAACCGACTAAGGAATTGTTTGTATTATTAATTATTATTATTAGTTTTAAAATCAGACAAATAATTTTGCGATGTACTTTGTGTGGTATGCAAAATTAAATACAAATGTAATATTTCACTTAAACCACACCCTAATGAGTGAGGGTGAGCAAATATATTTTTGTTATTTATATTTTTGTTAACTAACAGACACACACACACTAAATATTTTACATTCTCCTGCAGACCCCCTGCATTCCCTTCACGGACCCCTAGAGGGCTGCAGATCTGTTTGGGAACCCCTGCATCAGGGTTCTTGCACCATTTGTAAAGTCAAATTCAATGCTTTTTAAGACCTCAACAAATATAATTTAAGACCCCAAAATTTTTTATTTTGTTGATAGAAAAGAGACTTTATTGAGTCCTACTTTAGAAAACAAAACGTAACCTTTGCTTTCTTTTTTCAGTGCTCACCCATTGAAATCATTAACGTAACCATTAAGTTGCGCCCCGATTGCTCCTGCTCCATTACGTAAAATTTGTTTCTTTTGTAATGGCCTATACAAAACGTTCTAAAAACTTTACTGTTTTCCAAAATAGCCTATTCAAAACATTCAAAAAAAAATTAAAAAATAAAAAATAAAAACTAACAGCACTGTTTTTCAAATGGGAGAGGGAGCAGAGTGTGCGCGTGCACATGGCGACGAGTGCACGTACACATGCCGGTGTGTGCGCGTGGTGGTGTATGCTGCAGGAGTTTCACGGCAGAAGGACAGCACAGACAGTCGTTGGAATGAGTGGGATAGAACATGGTAAACGCTGAAGCGCTGCACATGTGACAATTTAGTGTTTTACAGATATCTGTTGGGTCTTGGGACACGCAGTTCGAAATCGGAACAGTCCCAGACAAACTAGGACGTCTGGTCGCCGTAGACTGACAATAACGAAAACATGACATGCAGCCAGACATCATCGTCTGTAGCTAGCTAACGTAACGTAAAGTAAAACTACTATTAATGGTGGAGTCTCTCATTGTGTAATACTAATGGGCATGTTATACCTTTAAGCAGATGACGCCACATTCTCCGTTGCACTATTCTCAGAAACCACGGGTGGTAGTAGAAAGAAAGCACCGTGTAAAGCAGGAAGTAGTAAACGAAGAAAACGCTCAACACGCACAGAATCTTATTTATGCCGAGGAGGTTAGTCCTCGGAAGTTACGGCCATTGTGCATGACAATTTTCCCATTAGCCTTAAACGCATCATCTGCAAATGTAATACCTACAGCAAATTTACAGAAAATTTAAGACTATTTATGACCTAAATTTCCCAGATTTTATTTTAAGACCTTTTAAGGAGCCACGGGAATCCTGCTGCATTATATGTATGTGTTTTATATATGTGTTATATATGTTTATACTCGTATACACATATGTACATTTTATATATTATATCTTTACTAGATTTATTGTCTTGGTATATTTTTTGCGAAAATCACCTTGCGGACATTACCTTGTGCCATGCTTTATTTTTCTTGCCCATTTGCACCACAGAGATTCAAGGCCACTTTTCGTTATATATGTGCTCCAGTGCATAATGACAAAAAAGCTGAATTAAGATTTTATATTCTAGTGACTCATTTTAACTAGGAGTGACTGCAGACTCAGAATTTGCTCCTACCTGAGTCTGGAGGCTGTCTGTTCCTGTCGATCTTCCTGAGGTCATCTAACGTTACTCCATCTTCACTGAAGAGTCCACCGTGCATCACCTATGATAGGAAGACAAGCAGGAGTGCACACATGGACTTTTGCTATCGTCAAGATTTGTACACCAAGCGATGAAATCAATAACAACTCTAAATTCCAATCAACAAGGTTGTGTTAGGCACACACTTGGGCTGGGCATTTTTTTGACGAATACCACAAAATCAATAATGTGACGATATTCTGGGGATGACTTGTTGTATCATTCATGCATTAGAAATGTGGAGATTATGACCAAGCAGGTAAAGGCAGTCCATGAAGTTCAGAAAATTGTAATACAACCTTAAAGTACCAATCTCAATGACTTCCCGTTTAGTTGTTTTTGGCAGCACCTATGGCAGTAAATGAATTGCAGGTGTGTTTTTGGACTTCACTTATCAGAGTTCCAAACAGCGTCGCCTGAGTGACATCAGCCGGTTGCCTTCATCTGAACGCGGAATTGTTTCCTTTTCTTGCACTTGTTTTTTAAGTTTCATCTTCAGTAGTCATCGATATTTTCTGTGTTTGGCCATAGTAAGCGCAATGTGATCCTACACCGGGAAAAAAAGGGCCGCTGCGTGTCCAGCCGGCCGCGGTCCCCCCTGTGAGGGGATTTGTGTGAACGGCCAGGGCTGTCTACTGCTGCCGCCGGGGCTCACGTTAATGATCCTTCTGCAGGTTCACCTACAGAAACCTTGTTCCGACTTTTACTTCCTCTAGATAGTCAAGTTTGATCATCTTCGCCGGCATCCGGCGAGTGTTGCATTAGCTCCGCCTACCCTCTCTACTGGGTGATGGAAAACGCGTCACTAACTGCACTGCTTGTGATTTTTTCCAGGAATGTCGCCACCGACACCTGGTTCTTAATACTGAGCATACTGCAAATGCAATGGCTTTCATCAGTGGGCTCATAGGCTCAATCACCTTTGTGTTACCTCATTCGGCAATAGTGACTTAACAGACATTTATTTAAATTAAAATCTTTGAGATTGTAGCTTTAAAGACAACATTTAACTATATGACCATATTACAGACTTGAAGCGAGATGTTCTACTTACCAATACTTTGCTGTTAATACACTGTGCGAGGGGCAGCCACTGGAAGACCTCACTGAACAGCTGAAACATCTGCGCTGTGTACTTGGCTTTGACCTCACCTTCAAATCCGTACATCTGGTTCATGTTGTCGGTCTCATGGTTACCTAGAGATTATATGAACGCATGTTTAAAAGCCATAATGCACTGGAACAAACTATCACTGTATATTTGTTCCTAAAAGTTTTGTAAATAAGTTCAAAGTAATAAGACATTGCAACTATGAAATAACACATATGGAATTATGTAGTAACCAACAAAGTGTTAATAAATACATAAAATAAAATACATTTTAGATTCTTCAAAGTAGCCACCCTTTGCCTTGATGACAGCTTTGCACACTCTTGGCACACTTTTTGGTTACTACATAATTCTGTGTATATTGTTTCATAGTTTTGATGTCTTTACTATTATTCTAAAAATTAGAAAATAGTAAAGATTAACTAAAACCCTTGAATGAGCAGGTGTGCCCAAACTTTTGACTGGTACGGTACCTTTCTGAAGGACAAAGCTATGTCAAACAAAGTACTCACCCCTAAGCAAGTAGAAGCAGTCTGGGTAGAGCAGCTTGAAACCAAAAAGTGTAAGAATGACCTCAACAGAGAAAGAGCCACGGTCCACAAAGTCACCATTAAACAGCTGAATTCAGTGGTTAAGTTCAACCATGTACAGAGGTGAAGTGAAGTGCTTCTATTGCCATTTGAAATTATTAAAAATACCTATAGCTCTTACAAATGAGTAGAATAGTGCCAGAGGGACATATTACTGACAGTAGTGAGGTAGTGTAGTGCATTTCTAGGTTTCAGCTCAAGGCATTTAAATGGCACAGAGCACTAGAGGTTTTTAAACTTTGATATTTTCAGAAGGGAGGGAAATCTCATGTGATATTTGGTTAATTGAGGGAGGATACGTAGGGGTTGGTCTGTGAGGGGAGGCCGTTCAACTCGAAGATGTTGAGGAGATCGTAGAATTGCCCGTGGGTGTCACCGCAAATAGTTATTTTTTCTGTCTGTAGTAGGAAAGACAGAATATTCAATACAATAGAACACAAAGGTCCAACAAAAATAATAAATAAATAGTCAAATATTCTACACAGCATACATCTTGATTTAACCTCAACCTACAGTTGTATGCACTGTAGTTGTTGGCTAAAGTTTGTATGTTAAATGGAGAACCATTTGGAAAGGATTTTACTAAAAGAAAAAAGATCCTATCCAAAAGTAACCATCCAATACTCACCTCTTTTAACGTGATTTCGACAAGACTTGGAAGTTTGGAGAGAACCTCTTTAACTTGGACCAAAATCTGGAATGATATAAAACAAAGATACTGAAGATGTTAATACAACAACAAAATACTTTTTTTTATTTATATATATTTTTTATTTCAGACATTTAACAGACAATAGCTAGACACAACAAATAACCATCAAAAATAAAATGAAAGGAAACATTTGGCAGATTCTTCTAAATATTACAGTCAATATTATAGTCATAACAATAATAGGGTTTCACTTTATAATTAATGTTTACCTGATAAGCACACTTTCTGTGGAGTTTCTTTTGATCCTTGAACCAATCCATCATGTCCTTCATGAACTTTAGTGTTACCTTCCCGTCTTCAAGTTTAGGACCGGTGTACTCATCCTCAATCGCTGCCGAAGACAACCAGAAGGTTAAAGCAAATAACAACGACACCTGTAGTGGCAAACCGAATTATGGTGTAACCATGACAACAGAAGGTAAACATGCGACTTTACAATGTGTCATAAAAACATAGCTTTTTGACTGTTACAGTGTCAATGTCACAAAAGAACCACAATGGAGAACAAGCAACAGTCAACTAAAGGTTAACAGAGCATTATTATCAGTTAAGTTTTGTGTAGCCAGTCACAACTCTAATAATTTACAATTCTGACTTTAAAAATCCACCATTTGAGACTTACTCATATTTTCGATGTCGAGAGAGTCCACAACAGATTTTTTGGTCTCATCACTGGCAATCGCTCTCTCAAAGGCTTTCTGTTTCACAATCTTGTTGCACTCCTGATACTTCATCTTCGCATCTTTGTCATTGGGCCGGACTTTCACAACCTACACCAAGAAAAAGGGAGAAATAGAAAGACATTAAAAAATTATACGATCCTGAAAACTCTACGAATACATTTAGAGTATGGACACACAAGACCAGGCAAAAATCTATGAACATGCAATCACAATGTTCAGTGTCATTTGGAAATACTGTGATATGCGATTTCATTCTTGCTGTCAAAAAGATTTTACAAAAGCTAAATAAAAACATGCTTGATAAGAATTCCCAAAATCTAAAAGTTAAAAAGGACCTGCTTTGCTTGTAGGAATATGAGATGTTAATACGTATATACTCCTTGTCTAATTAAGATCTAGCAAAAGTGTAAATACTGTAAATACTGTGTTCTTACCGTCTCGTAGTCTTTAAGCGCAGCCTTGAATTTGCCCAGTGCCATGTTGGACGTGGCGCGGCGGTAATAGCCCTTGATGTAGTTCTTGTCTATCTCCAGGGCCTTGGTGGCATCAGCCAGGGCATAGCCGTAGCACTCTGTGCGTAGGTAGGCCAGGCTTCGGTTGCTGTAGTAGATGGCATTGGCTGGGTTGAACTCCAGTGCCTCTGTGTAGTACTTGATTGCATTTTCATAGTCTTTCTCTGGGGGAAAAAAAAGTTCATAATTTGATATTAGAAACGGCACAGAAAAGGGAATTGTCCTCCGAGGTTATTGGGTCACGATTCACAAAAAGGCAAAACAAATTCCAGAGTAATCCATTTTAGTCCGTGTGTAGATCCAACCAGCGGAGCATGGTGATGTCACCGCCGGGGTTGGGAGTTTGAGTCCCGCAGTGGCCACCGATGCTAAAAATAAAAGGCTCTGATGGCATTTCTTTGGATAGAAGGCTTGACCATACAGCATGATCGAGTGTAGTGAATAGAACTTGCCACCTTCTGACTAAACCCCCCGAAATAAATGGATAATAAGCGAATTCGGACCATTATTGTTCTCGCTTCCACATTGCACGTCAGTGGTAAAACATTCAAACGAGTCTTGTAAAGTGAATCCAGCAAACGTATCTTCCTTCCATCTCCCATCACGGTCACGCAGTGTCGGCGCTGTGGCGCACACACCACGTGGGCTGGGTGTACAAAGTTGAAACCATCTGATTGTTAATAATCCTACAAACGGTTCATTGTTAAGCCGAAGAGCATCAACGTTATCAACTGGACACTGCTGCTTTGTTTGATTTTCTTACGCACCCGCAATTTCCTCCGGGGACGGAAGAGTGAAGTACCTGATCCTTCCGTCCATCTCAGTGAGGGTGACGGGGTTAAATGTCACTTCAAACTGAAAGGTGGGTTTGCGGGCGGGGTGCGTGGCGTTTTAAAAACACTACGTTTTGGTTGAAATGACGCGTGAAAACATAGACAAACAAAAGGGCGCTGTCGCGGAAAGAATATAATCCAATGAGTGACTAACGTGTGTCAACTAGCGTTAGCTTAGCATCTTCTCGTGGCACGTCAGAATCCCAAGACGTTCGTTCCGAAGCGGGACACGTAGAGACACCTAACGCGCCGGGCCGCGATACACGGCGCAGAAAGCGCGCACAACTTACAAAATATAAACAAACAACTCGTCGAGGTAGCGGCTACGTTAGCATTAGCACGGCGTGGGTAGCGTCCAATGAATGGGATTAGCATGGGGTTAGCGTGTTAGCTGGCTGGGCTTTTAGCAACCGGCGCCGAATGACAGCGCGGGGCGCGGGGGGGCGAGTCGTCCCCCCGCCCGGAGCCACGACCTCGGTCTCGTTCTCCATTTCACCCCGAGACGCGGGCGTGTCAACGCCGCCAAAGCACCTTTAAAGTAGCTGTTCGCCTTCTCCTTGAGTAGCTCTGCATTTTTATCCGTCTCCGCCATCTTCTTCACACTGCCGTAAAGCGATTCGTGCCGCCATTGGCTGAACCGTCGTAAAGGTCGCAAAGAGGATTTTTTTTTTTTTTGATTCGTTTTTGGAAATAAAATTCTAAATGTGCATTCTGGAAAATATTTTACAGGTGAACGAAAAAAAGTGGATTAAAATATATTTACGTGTCAGGGCCACCGAAGATATGATTGTATTTCGATAATAAAATCGAAATTACGAGATTAAAGACGAAACGCTGCGAATCAAACGGTAGTATAGTCCTAGAATAATCACTGCGACATTACAAATTATCAGGGGGAAAAAAATGTATTTTTGAGAATAAAGTCGAAATTGGATGCGCGTAAATATGATATATTTCAGATTTAAAACCAAGCGACAGGGGGCAGAACTGTACAACAAAACAGACACAAGGTTAGACTTTGGAAGACTAGCAGCGTTAGTGTGAGTGAGCAGGGGCGGATCTGATGATTTTGGGGCCCTTTCAAAATGCTTCCATGGGGGGCCGCCCACCAATGGGGGCTGAGAAGAAACTTTTCATAACTTCTGAGTTACTTTATAACAGGGGCTCCCAACCTAGTTTTAGATGTCTGTCCATCTTTATATGCCGCCTGGATAATTCTGCTGATATTGCATATATACATAGAAATGTATATATTTCTACATAGAAATATATATTTATAAAATACCATGTTATGTGCTGCTGAAATACATTGAAATTTGCTCATGAATTCCACCCACGGTAAATGGTGTCAATTTCAGGATGAAATTTTAAAAACTATATATTTTTTTAATTATTCCATCCTGTCACATTACCCCGTCACTATTAAACTTGTGGCGAAAGGGAATAGTCGTAATGACAGGGGGCTTTGAGCAGGGATTTGAGTAACATCATGAATGACTTTTTAAGTCATAAATATTCATATATATATGTATAATATATTAATTCAAGTCATATAGGATTGGTATTCCAAAACCATATATTTGACAGTATTGGGGACAGCATGGTGTTTATGTCTACAAAGTTATTGATATATAAATATGGCTTTTATGCCTAAGGGGGGAAACACTTGTCCTGTAAAGTTAAACGTGTATTTTAAATGATGGAATAATAAAAACAGCTTTTTTTGCGATAAAAATCAATAAAAATAAAAAAAATCAGAAAGTAGGACCAAATGGCGCCCACTCGATGGAATGACCCTACTTCTCCTACCTTTCTTTCTAAAATAGCGTCACAGTGCCCTGTGGTCTGGAGACCACAGGGAGGTTTTAGGATGCTGTAGTGGAAGTTTCCTCTGCCATCTGAACGCAGCATGTGTCCTTCTGGCAGCCGCAGACGTGGAGCGATGGGACAAAATGGCACAGGTGCACTTCTCCACAACTTTACTCACTCGTACATGGCATCTGACGCACCCCAGCCTCAAATTACTGTTTTGCGAAAACATCACGCAACCGTAAACAGGAACACGCGCGAGCTATAACACTTTTCCGTTGCCAAAAATCGTCACCGCATTAAGAAAATAATGTGGGCTTTGGGTTTAATTGGTCAGACAATTTATAGACAAAGAGGCCGTTCATCATCTTAATCAAAGGCCAAGTCGGTCTGGCAAGTATGAAATGATGCGATTGGTCTTTCACTTGTGGTTGTTTGCGTATACATGGGGTTGGAGTGGTTGGTTAAGAGGCGACCGGTATTAGAGTGTCCCGAGTGACCCGGGTGGGGGACGGGGGGGATGAACGCCCCGTCCAGTCCGCTGCCCTGACTCACACGGGACATCCCGCAGCCCAGAGTGAGAGGCAAAGCGTCCGGATGACTCACCGTGACCCCGTTTAACACTTACAGAACCTAATGAGCGTGACTTCACATTCTCTTAGTGAGATTATCTATGACTCGTCCCCTTTCCCTCTGAGCCACAGCACGTCCATCTCAGTGATGGGTTTACTAGTTTCAGAGAAAAGAAAAAAAACCCTCATGAGAGTGAACAAGCGTTACAGCCAGACTCTCAGCCCCCAACTAGAGTAAACGCAGACAGTGAGTGGGAGAGACAAAGTGGGAGGGCAAGGTACGAGTCTGGTGAGTGGGAGGGGGAAAGGGAAGTTGCTGTCCTCCTGGGTGCAAGACGCATGGGCGCAGGTTTTGCGGGTCCTGAGAAAGTTATAACAAACACAGACCAAAGAGCACAGATACATTCAAGCCGCAGGAGAAAGACGATGGTTGAGGGGGTGGGTGGTGGCGATGGGGGGGTTACATTCCAGGGCCCATAGCCAAAAGAATGATGAGTTCTTGACTGAAGTATAGGTTACATCGTACTGATCCAGAGTTTCCTACGATTTATTCTGCTGTAGGACGTGAGCCCCACTGCGCGGTGATGCTTGTAGATACAACGCACACAGATCCGCGTGCCGTCCTTCAAGCCGGAGCCTCGAGTCAGTGGGTCTGGAGAAGCTGAAACAGCAAAAGAGTTTGTATTTTCGTCCTGACTGTATCTGCAGCTCCACTCCAATCTCACTAATGAGAACTTGGCTTCAGGGGATCTGTGGGGGGTCTGGCAGGACCAACTTATTTGAACCACATGTTTTTTTTTCTCTCGTGGGCAGGGCAAAAGACTTCAAGCTAAATTAAAGATAAATAAAAAAAACATGTTTTATCCTCAGCTCCACCCTTCCTTTTGCTTACTTCCCTCTATCTCCACTGGTGCTTGGTTTAGATTCTGGATACTCCCTGACCCATTTACTCTGATGAATGGTGACTGTCTCTCTGACCTGTTCGCCAACGGCAGTGATCACTCACATCATACGGCAGCCTTGCAGAATTTTTCCTAAATAACTCAGTGGAATATTCTGCCGATTATTTTACAGCCACTGGCCGGTGTGTAAACCGGCATCGTGAAATGACACACTGCATGTTCTCTTACGTCGCTGGCACCGTAGGGGAGCGAGGCGTCGGAAACTTCACGCGGTGGAAAAAGAAACGCAACGCATACCTGTCTGAAAACCCCTCCGTTGCCTTGAGCGTCCCGCGTCCAGCCCCGATCCACTTCTCCCAGCGCTCTATCAACACAGGGTCATAAAACGTGGGCGCGTTGGCGAGGGGAGGACGGCGATTGTGTTTATGTTTTGTTGAGTGTCTGTTGAGTGTTTGCATTTCTTGTGGGTTTGTTTGAAATATAGAGGAAGGTCTTTACCTTCAGCGAGGGCGACATATAACAGCAACGTGAGCGGAGCAGGAATGTGGTTTCTAACGAGTGTTAAAAATGCGATAAGTTGAGGGTGAATGGTAGAAAGGTTATGTGTCCTGATAAAACATTTTTAAAAAGCTGGCCCCTGTCTGGAGTAAGGGAATACAAATGGGATTTGTCTCTTTTTTAAATATGAATGTGAACAAATTGACCCTGCTTGGGTTTTGGTGTTTAACAACAAAGCCATTGTCTTTACTAGTGTTTCAAATAAACTGGACTCGCCAATAAAGTGACTGATACCCTGAAAATCGGAGCCAGCTTCATCCACTGGCGGCTTTGACCAATGCTGATGGATTCTGAAGTCTGTGAACTTTTACAACTTTTTTTCAACTGACTATAATTTTCAGCAGTCAAAAGAACCTCTCAACAGCAGTTTGTCATTTGCCAAATTTGCTGGAAGAGTAGAAAAAAAGCACTCAATTTTTTTTTGCTGTTTTTTCTTTTTTTTTTGCAAATCTCCCCAGTGAAGGTGAGCCATTAAGTCTGATTAGGCAGAAACATGGTTTTGTACCTGGGGTTCAGACTATCCTTCCACTTCCACTAATTTGACAGTGGAGACATGAAAAACAGGAGGAACGTAGAGGTTTTTTTTATTAGGACCCCCTCCAGAAATACTGGCAACATGGGCTCATTAAAGGGAATTAGGAAAATTCCTAAATATGTAATTGGAATAAATACAACTAATTACTAAGGCAAACAAAATACACTGCTAGAATTCCCCCAAAAAGTGGGACGAGTTAAACAAACAAACCCTAAGTGTGCCTGGCTTTCTTCAAAGCCTGATTCAACTGCATCCCTCCTGCTAACTCACTCGTTTTCATTTCATTTCCACTTTGTCACAAAGGTCAGTTTCTCCATCCCTTTTCCATCCCCAACTCATGTCCTCT
>OMKR01007673.1:2775-13492 GCA_900302355.1 Cyttopsis rosea
AATAATAAAGGATAAAAAAGAATATCGTTTTTATTAAATAATCAAACAGAAGCTCTTGTTTGACCATAGCAAATGCGCCTCACCAAACTTTCACCAGCTACAATCCACTTAATCAATCAACCCCATCAATGGGGACATTTTCATTTACGAGAGCGATCAATAATGTTTTGCAACGATGTTTATCATCAGTCACATGACCCACGGAGTGACCTCCGATCGGGTGCAGTGTGTGCTGCAGTAACCTGACTTTCACCTCGGCGACACCCTGGATATTATATGGTTTGTTTGCCCTTAATGCTGATTGGTTGTTTTCCATGGCATGTTGATTTGTTGATCGTTTGGGCCATTAACCTCCAGAAACCTGCCGTTTTGTGGTAATAATGCCGGCGAGACTGATAATAGCTCCATTATGATAAAGCAGACGAGAAGGGAAAGAGAGTGATGTACAGGATGTGGTTAATAATAATACACAGTAACCTGTTTTATGATGCCGCCTCGCATGACTCCACTCGACAGCAATGGGACGAAATAAGATCACGGGGTGGAGGCCAAATCACAAACCCATTCACTGAATACAGTCGAAAACATGACATTCTAAATAAAATATCCTTTTACTGTATAGAGAGTAGGAATCTTTTTTCTTTCTTTTGCATCTTGTGGACTTTTTGCAGTCATTTAAGAATTATATATTAAGAAAATCATATATATTTAAGAAAATAAAAAGCATATATATTAAGAGAAAAAGAAAAATATATGAGAAAAAAAAGAAAAATATATGCATGTTGCTTCTATTTTCATTTTTCTTATTTTTGCAGTGACTTTCTTAATATGTACATATACAGGGGGCGCTTTTTGTCGCCACTTCTTCCCCTACACACACACACATGTTAAAAAAAAAATCGACAGTATTTTTTCCCCCTTGACTTTCTTTCTGATAATCCCATTTGGGAGTCATCCACACAACAGAAATAAGCCGCCAGCCAAGAGTCTGCTGTTATTCTGAGATGGTTTCGTTATGACACTATAACTTTACAAACCTACTTGAGACTTTATTTAAAGTGTCTTAGCTCAGGTTACATGACGTTACATATCTGTCATTCCTGTCCAGGGAGCACCTGATAAGAAAACAGTGTCTACTTCCTGATCTCCACCTCTACGCTATCCAGCCATAATAGTTATTGCATATAAAACAGCATTATATAGCGTTGCGCTCTGGGCATAGGAATTAATAATCCGACTTTCCCTCCCAAACACCATTTGAGGATTTATCCGTATTTTCTGCCAAAAACAAAGTTGTGTTATTTTTCCGCTGTCAGCACCAGGACTGCGACATTAATCTGAGCTGCTGTGTAAACTAAGTTCCCATCGACACTATTGCTTATTATTTCAGAAAATACTGGAGATTTTGGCTACAAATTTAAAAGAAATAAAAAAATGAAAGAATGATTAATAAACAAACAAACAAATAAATAAATAAACAAACACATGGATTAATTCATTCTTTATATTAATTTAAAAAAAAATCTATTATTCTTATTATAAGTAACAATAATTTACTGGCAAATTATAGTCGAGAATTATACAATTCTATTTCTATTTTATTTTAGGTTTATTTCCATTGTTTATTGTTCATTTTCAGCTTCAGTTCATGTGTTGTTTTTGATGTTTGTTGTTTTGAATGTAGAGCCTAATACAATTGATAATCTGGATAGGGATTTATATCGAAAATCCATGATGAAATATGAATAAAATATAAAGTTAGTGATAGTGACAGTGTGAGATTGAACCACCTGGGCCAAGATATATGCTCTCCATACGTTTAAATGAGACATTCCCCTATATCTTCAATATCCCTTCACACATTTGATATTTTAGATTCCCATCCAGTCCAAATGCGTGTCTGAAACAACTCATGAATTTGGTATTGATAGCGTGGTGATAGCAGGAG
The DNA here is from genome assembly GCA_900302355.1 of Cyttopsis rosea. NCBI lineage: Eukaryota > Metazoa > Chordata > Actinopteri > Zeiformes > Parazenidae > Cyttopsis > Cyttopsis rosea. The sequence goes on from OMKR01007673.1 coordinate 4,724, forward strand.
GGTAAACAGAGTCGCTAGCTCAAATATTTGCCATTCTTTGTGGGTTGTAGTGCAGCTTCGTCGTCACTCCCCAGGGGTGAAAAACCTGAGCGTGGCTTCTCCCTGTGGCTACAATCTCAATTTTGGATCCCATGTTAAATAAGGAATATGTTGTAATCTGTGTTTTCCCTGCAAAGCTTTGATTCACAAACAAAATGTTGTATTTCTCTCTCTAGATTCTTTCATGTGAGCACGGCAATGGCACATATTGTATTATACATTATTCTGTCTTAGTTACTGTAATTAGATCCTTGAAGGATTTGTTGTTTTTCAACCCAGGCCATATTAAACGTTCATTCCCATCATTTATATCCGTTCATGGAATGCTCTACCATCGAGAAACTCACAGCTCTGCTTCAATGCAATTCAATGGGGCAAATGTTCAAGCCTCTAAAACAGGAAGCTCACATTCAAGTTCCACATGTCTGCCATATGTATTTTCTTTTGCATATTTTAAGTAACAGTTTATTTAAAACTACTGTTTGCACTCGCTGCAGTACAGCCAATGTATTGAAACGTTGTAGACAGAAGCGACACAACTTCCTGTTTCTAGTCTCTTACGTTTGCATGGATGTAGCCGAGAGAGGCTACATCCATTTTTCTGGTATGACGTAGAAAGACTGTCTGATTATATTCCCATTTAAAAAAAGGAGATCTAGCTATCTTTTAATTGTTTTATTTTTTTACAGCTTCAGACTTTGCCCCATTGGACTGCATATTTTAATTTGAATAAGGCCTGCGTAACTTGAATTCCAAGTCTTAAACAAAATAAATATAAATTATAAAAATGTGGATTTTCACTGCTGAAATGTCAATAAAACTGGAGTCAGCTATATTAGATAGAACTAAGTTAATTTAAGGTAATTATTTAACATAAGATAACACACACTCACACACTCAAGCACAGTTTCTAAGTGTAATCTTTCCCAGACAGTGTGGGCTTGAAGCCAGAAAGTCTCAGACAGTTTATTATGTGTGATTCATAACGCCTGACTCCACCAGGTTCATATCTGTTCAGCTTCATATTTGTAATAATTCCATATAAAACCCAAACAGTCCAGGGAGGTATTGATAGGGAGAGAACAGAAGAATCCAAAAACAATGTTAGTTTTACTTTTTTCCATTAAGTTTGACAATAATGTTTCACTTTTGAACAGAGAAACATACATTTTCTGGACAGCGACACTGGAAAATAAAATTAGATTGGAGTCATTGGTTCCGCTTTTTTTTTTTTTTGTTTTATTTGATTTGTTAGACCTATATTTTTAAGGTGTATTCTTAATTTCTCAATTTTAGGTTGATAAAACTAAATTAAAGTTAAAATTACATTTTAAAATATAAATATATTTTTTGAAGTGGAACCAATATAATTGTTTTTATTTTCAGTGAGATATGTGAGACTTATTTCACACATAACCTCACTATCTTACACTGTAACCTCAGTGATGAATCCCTATTTATCTGTAAAGAAACCACCAACTGTTTTTTTTTAAATTATTATTCATTAATACATCTCACAGTGTACATTATAAAAAACATGGTAAATGTAATCAGTTACAGCGGCAGGTAAATAGATTGGTAAATACCTTCAAATTTATGGTTATATTTTAAATACATATAAGCATATTTATATCTAAAATTATAGATTTTCTGATTTTACTGATCCGTTTCGGTAGGCAACTCAAGCTCCACTGCTGACACTATGTCATCTGGGGTTCCCCAGAGCTCAATCTTGGGCCCAATGTGGTTCTTCCTACATACTGTATGCTTCCACTAGGCAAAGATTATTCAGAATTATAACATTTTTCTTCACTATTATACTGACGACACTCGACTATATCTCCTACTCAAAGCCTGGTTGAGCTAAGCAAAACTTAAACTTATTAACATATTCCTGTATATGAAACACAATAAATACTTTTTGCAAGGAAACATTTCCAAATTTAAATTAATAATTTTGAGTAATTTCTTCTCAAATGCTGTATCAGTATGTGAGCACAAGTATACATTTCAAAATATAAGGTAGGCAATAGCAATGGCATTTATTTGTTCTTCTTGTCCCCTTAAGCTATTTTTCTCTTGCTAATTTACTAATACAACTTCAACTGAAAAAGTAGGTTCTGCATTATAATATTGAACACAAATGAAAATTTTATTCATACACATTATAATAGACTTGCCCATTTAATCAGATCATTCGCATATCTTTATGGTTGAAGATGTGTATGACACAAACTTGAGTTACCATGGTTTTTAATAATTAAGAATGCACGTTTACATTTATATTTCACATTTACATTTGTATTTCAATAATGGTTGGTGACTTTGCTGTAATATCTCATGATATTAGCAGTTAGCATTGCTACACCCTCAATAATCCTTTATTTCGATCTGTGATTTCCGCCATGAACCCGTTGACGCCACCACCAGCCTCAGGGTCAGAATGGGATGGAAGGTTCTAGGTTCCGGGTCTTTGTGCTTTTTTTCTGATTTAAATCATCTCTATCTACTTCCTGTGTTCTATGTTAACTCTATGTAGTGTAGCCTCCCACTCGTTTGACCCCTGACAGCCCCGGGACCCGCGGAGCCCCCGGGGCCCCTGGGGACCTCAACCTATTGATTCCATGGTATTGAACTTGAATCTTGGGTGTCCGCCGACGCTACAATCAAAGAGCCATTGTCTCTATCTCTCTCTCTCTCTCTCTCTTTCTCTCTCTCTCTGAGATGAATGCTGGAACCAAACAATGGCCGCTCAACTTTCCCTCATTTCTCCCATTCATAGAAGGAACCACTTATCTTGAGCTGTCCTGGATGTCTTTTCTTTTTCGGGAGCTTTTCCTCTGCGTAGGAGGAGTTGGCTATTTAACGAGGGATAATCGCTAGATAGCAAGAGCGACTATGTGAGACATATATCCATCTGGAAACAACAATAACAATTTAAAAAAAGAATATTTAACTGACAGCAGGAAATCGAACAGTGACCCTTTATTTCAGTGATTCTCAACCTAATTCATTTCGAAGACACTCAATTTGATAAAAAATAAAAATAAAAAAACATGAATATAGTCAAATATAGACAAATAGCCAAAAAATATTAACAAATACACAAACATAACAAAACATTTAAAATAAACAGAAAAAATAAATAAAAGTTATTACTTATTGTCATTGTTATAATTTAAACAGAATTAGAATTTTTACGTTTAATAGTTTTGACTGGGGACCCCCTGGAGCCTCTTGGTGGATCCCCTGGGAGTTTGCCGGACCTCATGTTGAGAAACCCCCCGTGTTCCACAACTGTATCCCATACTTTTGCAGTTTGATTTCCAAAACATTTGAATAAAAGCAAATATAGTTTGACAATACGACTGTTTGTGATTACAAGTCAAAAGTTCACCGCAATCACCTCAGCAGAGAAGCGGTATCTGACGTACAGTATATGCTCATTGCAAACTTTATTTTTCACAGTAATTACGAAGAAAAAATAAAAATACTTTCTAAAAATATACCGTGTGGACACGCGGAGACAAATCAGCGATGTATGGACGTATCGCTCCGTGGAACATCTGAGTTTCATTACAAAGCAGGAATTAAATAAACAGTAGTGGGTGCGCGCTTCATCAGAAAAACGCTGGTGAAAGTACACGGTGAAATATGTACCGCGAGTAATTACTCTGGGTGTACAGAGCTTTTAGGGTCACTACTGTAAATATACACATGGAGGAACACGGTTCTGTGGTGGAAGGTCTCTTCTCCGGTCATCTGGCTCTGGAAGACCCATTGCCCCTCAGGACCTAGTTCCCTTTTTTCAGAATAACCAAAAGTAATTGGACAGATCACTATCATGTTCAAATTAGGCTCTACTTTTATTATTTGTATTATTTGGTTGGATATCTTTTGTATGAAGTTCATACACGTTCTCGTCTTCCAAGAGCATAACACAACCTCTTTGAATTTCAGTGGATCTCAATGGGAATTCAGCTGTAGTGGTCACTATCGAGCCAGAAATGAGGGAGTTCTGATGGATTATTTCAGTACAAGTTTCTCCTGACTCACTGTCCTACTGAAGTCAATGAGGACATTAGTTAAGGAGAAACTACTGCGTAAGTTAAGTTAAGTTAAGTTAAGTTATTCATGCATATCTCCTGCATTTACTTTTCATGATGCAGATATCTAGCGTAGGGTTGTCAAAAGTATCGATACTTCAATACTGTTTCGATACCACGTGTTGAAAACGATACGATCTCCGTACCGAAGCTGTAAAAAAACCAGTACAACGAAACGAGACATGACGGACGGAGCAGCCGAGCGCACAGAGCGGCGCTCTGTCATCTGCTGCTCCGTTATTCGCAATCATTTGCAAAAAAAACGGCAATCGGAATCGGCCATGAAAAATTATGATGGGTGCGTCGTTGAAAATTCTGGTATCATGACAACCCTAATCTAGTGTCGTATTGTCTTGGCAAAGTTCTTTTTCTTGTCAGCGTTTGGACACCGAGCTGAAATGATGTATCATTTTCATACTCCTCTTTTATTATTTCCTTGACTTGTCTACAAATTTGAATTTTCCCCCTCTTATCAGGTGCAGCTGGTGGGACCGAGGCCTTTATCTCGTTGAAAGAGAAGCTTTGTCGTAGCATCTTGTGCGTAGGACAATCGCAATGAGAACATTTTCATATGCAGGTGGACAGAGGTTTGCAATATTCATACTAAAATGTTAAAAACAAGGCTAATCTTACCTTGTAGATGCATTCCAAAGGCCAATGCTATTAGCTGGGTTCGGATGCAGGAATGCATTTAACATGATGTTTGGGTGCTGTACATTTGGTCAAGATATCATAATGGACTAGGCCTGAACACGGTGATAACAGCCAAGCCCAGAAACTGACCGCTAGCTAGAGAAGCATCTGAGCGGCGGTAGAGAGGGTCGTATGTTGATGGGTAGCTCCAGTGTCCTTGAGCAAGACACTGAATGTCTAACTGCGTCCACTGAGAAAAATTGCCGCCTTGCACGGCTGCCCCTGATATTGGTCCCTGAATCTCCCCATTGGGATTGATAAAGTCTTATCTCGTCTTATCTCTGCTAAGCTGGGCCAGAAAACCTGGACAGTTTTCAACAACTTCGGACAGGAATATTCCACACCGCTCGTTGAGGAAGCCATGGCCAAGGAAGATAAAACCTATTCCAAACAGCCCTGTAATAAAATAAATGATATTGAATGCAGACCGTATAATAATTTATTGGTTGTCGATGGAGTTGACTCAAGGTGTGCGTGGCTCTTTGTGTACATTTGCATATTTGTTGATGAAATTTAGTGTGGGTGTTATCCAGGATTGGTCCAACAATTCGAGTTGGACCAATCCTGTTCCTCTAGTTACGTATGTTGAACGGTCTCTAGTGATGTAGCTAATCATCAGAAAAAAAGCAATTTTGTTTAATTTTCTACATCCAGGACTATGGATGGAATATTATTATGTCTGGGACGGTTGGACCACCCAACACCCTATGGAGGGACATCTGCGGACCCTTTTTAGTCATACCCCAACTATCCCCAAATTGCCTAAAAGGTATCGTTTTCAGACGGTCGTGAATTCAAGTTGCAAATTAAATGTTTAATTTCACGGCTGTAGTATGTCAGAAGTGTCTTGTAGGACGACCGGAAAGTCACAACTCTCAAGTGGAGTCATTACGTCAAAACGCATCCATCAAAACGAGTCGGTTCAAATGAGTCGGGGAAGCGATCCAGAGACACCGATGTCACGTCATAATAATCCACGATAGGGTAATCCTCCATACAGATATAACCTATTTCAAAGGACAAAGATAAAAATACCCTTTCGTGTGTTTATGTTTTTACTCAGACGGTGTGAAATCGGGCATCGGCGCTGATTCAACCTTTTGGTGTGTCAACCTTTTTGCACACTTCCCTGTCCAAACAGCCAATCAGGACCCATTTGGGCGGCGGTGGCCTGGAACAGGACCTGACAGGCCTGGCCGAGGTGTTCCGCACCACATGTTGGAGGCCATGGAAGTCCTCAGCTGTGGCGGGTTTGAAATCCCAGACGAGTGGGTTTTTCTTTTTCGCAGACAGGCGCTGATTAGCACGCCGCCGCTGCAGACGTCCGGGGCCAGGACGCCAGGTCCCATCTGCCCACGGGCACAGAGTGAAGTCACCAGGAAGGAGGCCTTATAATAATAATAATAATAATAATAATAATAATGAATAAATAAATAAAGGATTTATAAAATGGTTTTCTCTACTTCAAATTAAGAAATTAAGGTGTCAATTTTGAGAACATAGGTGTATTGTCATTACGTGGTCACGGTAGGCAGTTGTATTTTTTGTTCGTTTTTTTCTTGTCATAGTTTATCGTACCAATGATTGATAGCTCATATTTTTGGGGGGCTTGGTGTTTGAAACAGCAATTCCTCAATTGTCCTCACTCATTTGTTTACAGCGTTGAGCTGAAACATGGCGGAAAAAGCACACGTCGGAATGGGACGACAACAAGATAAATGCTCCGTTACTTAGCGACGGGCTCTGCTTGCTCTTCATTATTTGTATTTATCCAGAGTAAACTGTGCAGCGGATCATCTTTCAGGAGGCCTGGACTTCCAGCGTCCTGCCGCCACGCTCGGATTAGCAGCGTTTAAACAAACCGGGACCTGGGCTTCATGAAGCCATTCGCTGCACAATCACTGTTGAGGGCCCAATCACACTCTCAGAGTTCTGGAGTTTGAGGTGCTGTGAAATGTAACAATCAACTCATGGATCGTGTGGTGAGACTGAAGTTCTGGATAACAATGTAAGGAATGGCGGAAATTATATTTTAGAGAAAGAAAAATATCTGAATCAGAATCTCTTGGCTGAGGCCAAGAACATTTTCAAGTACCAAGAATAGTTGGTGTTATAGTTGGTGCATTGTGGTGCAAATATACAGTAGCATAGAAAGAAAGAAAGAAAGAAAGAAAGAAAGAAAGAAAGAAAGAAAGAAAGAAAGAAAGAAAGAATGAATGAATGAATGAATGAATGAATGAATGAATGAATGAATGAATGAATGAATGAATGAAAAAAGCAGTTCAAGAAAGAAAAGGTTGTCCCATAAAGGTGTAAAGGTGTCCCATATCACCTATCAAATACATATTACAACCATAGCAACTTCATTGTAAAATCAGGTTTGGTGCAACTCAAATGCCATAAAGCCATAAATGATCAAATAAATTAATAAATTAATAAAATTATTAACAAGAACATGATAATATGGCTACAGATATATATTATATGCCACTGAATTACAGTCTTTAATCTATAACATATTCTATATATTCTACAAAATGCACATTCCATCAGTCAAATAATTGACCTCCAGTTGCTTATTTTTCTTCCCTTTCTAATGGCTGAAGTGAAATTCCCTGCTTACGAGCTACTAGCTTGCTAAAGGCCATGCTTACTCCTTTTCCAAAAGCAAGAATTGGGTCCAACATACAGTATAGAAAATCCTCACACACACCTCAAAGCAAAAACAACAACAAAAAAATCTGGCGCAAAAGTCTCTTTCTGTTGACTTTGTCCATTTCAGCCCAATTTGTCTTTTTACCACTCACATGTCATTGAAACTGAATCCATCACCTTAAAAGGCAAACATGTCATCTATCATTTGGCATGTTTTTTTTTAAATTTGCTCTCTTTCTCTTTCCGTGACCTGCCTTTCATTTAAATAATTCCCCCCTTTATTTACATGCGGTCTAAGCCTGACTTTGAGGAGACAGAGTAAGCCTGTGCTTATGTCACGGCTTTTAATTATCATTCAATACCATTAAACTGCTGCTGCTGCCAGGAAAGTTTGGCCCATGTTTGGTTTGCTGGGAATCCAACAACACAACAAGACCGTTGAAACACTGTCCATTTGCACATATTACACGCTTATTACGTCCATGGGAAATGTTCGACCGTCTCTGAGCACTGGACCCTTCGTAGAAGATCTTTGAAACGTAGGAGGTAAGAACCTAATACATTTGATCGCTTCAAACGGAATATACCACCATACCACCATACAAACCTCCCTAAGAGGTCCTCCCAATGGGATAGACCCATAGGGATTGGGAATGGGATAGGGAATGGGAATGGGATTGGGATTTGGAATGGGATTGGGATTGGGATTGGGATTGGGATTGGGATTGGGATAGGGATAGCCTATGCCAATGGGTCAAAGATGTTTACTAAAACCCAAACTATGACTTAAAATCGGCGACCGCCAGCCATCGATCATCCAATAGAAGGCGAATCGAACCTCATGGGACACTACACGACAAAGGGTTATGGGACATTGAGCAGACAAGCATATAGAAGTGTTTGGAGAGCTAGCGTTTGAGGCTACGCAGACGCTAGCTCAGCACAGTCATCATCATCATCATCAACACTTCATCAACCCAACTGGAAACCTAGAAATATGTTGTTCACTCCACACCCCAACATGACTTACTACAAGGGGAGGAAAAGGAGCACAATTAAAGCGTTAGAGCCCATACTTAGGAAAACTCTGGTATTTCTTGAAACTAACCCTTATTTTTTGGTCAATCATGACCATGTTTTTGGGTGACACCATCACCCCAATAGCTGCAGCTATTCTCTCAAAGCTGGATCAATTTGAAGGGTTCCAAGCCCAATTCCAATGTCACTTGGGTTGATGATGGAAAAAATAAGGATTAGGTTAAAAAAAGAAATACCC
>OMKR01007770.1:4064-14603 GCA_900302355.1 Cyttopsis rosea
GGGGGTCGGGCAGTCTGGGGGGAGGTGGGGAGCTGGGCGTGGGGAAAGATGGCTCTTCAGGAACAAACGGTTCTAGAGAAGAGAAAGGAGGACATAAGAAAATATATTAAAAAGGTTAATTTGCCAATTACCTATATATTGATCAAGGGGATCAATACTGCGCATTCTTATCATGGATAAAGGTGCATTGCATATAAGGGACACACATTATACCCTTAGTGCTGCTGTGAAAATGTATTATTCAGCCTTACTCTCGACATGTGCGAAGGCACAGAAGGGCCCCCTGGGACAGCTGCCGCTCTGCTGCATGTCATTGCACTTGGTGGATTTATAGATCTGTGATAAAAAATAACATTAAAAGCATTATAAATATAATAAAATAGCGTAGCACAGTAAAATCCCTCATGGAAGTTGTCGTACCTCCGGGTGGAACTGCTGTTCAGTTCGTGTGTGGCAATACTGGCACCCCTCTGCACCCTCACATTTACTGGGATCTCCCCATTCCTCGCTGTGTTTCACAGACGGGCACGGCAGCGCTCTGCGGACGCGAGAACACAAAGACCTTTCAATGTCACGCTGCCGATAAGCACGGTCACTTCCTGTAGCCTTCTTGTTTGGAACTGGAGTTGCAATGAAGTACCTGTATTTATGTTTGTGTGGACTGCGGCGTCTGTCTTTGCTGTTATGGTAGTAGGGGCAGGCGTAACCTTGGCGACAGAGACGAGGCGGCTTCTTACACAGTTCGGTCTTGTAGTGGGACAGCACATAGGTGTTGTCTGAAAAGACACAGAGGAGGAGACCATGAGCCAGGCAGATATCAAAGGTTAAAGGCCAAATAAAAAGAAAAACATTTGGCAGTAAAAATACAAAATAAATCCATTGATATAAGTGACATCCATTGATATAAGACGTTTTATTTCAACAAGAACATCTTGTAAAGCATTCTGAACAGTGCATAGAAGCAGCCATAATCTAAGAAAGTACCATCCCAAGTTACTGTCCATCAGCTGTAATGTTATCTAATGTATCAGTCCATCACCTAATGCATCAGCCTTCGTACACAGATGAATAAAGCTGCTTTTTAAGGGAATGATAACAGAGAAGTTGAGTTGATTTATGAAAAAACCTCATTCCTGACACATTATTCAGCATTACCTTGCCAATGTGGCTCCTCACTCAAGATCTTCTCTATGAGAGCAGTACTAGCTGCCTGCCCCGACTGTCCATCTCCTCCACCACTACCACCACCACCTCCACCACATCCACCTCCTCCTTCCGAGGGCCCTGTGCCTCCTTGGGACTCCATTACTTGCACCTCCCTAAAAAATTAAGAAAATTTGAAAATACAACATTAGATTACAACACACAAAGCACAAATCCCTTTTGTGTTTTGAATTGGTACAACCCAATTATCTCAAACAAAGGCACTGTAAAGCTAACGTAAATTAATTTGAACTGAATATAATATATGAAATATATGAATAAGTGAAAAGTCAAGATATAACAAAGCAGAAAAATCAACAAGCTCGAGCCATGAGACATTACTGTATTTTCCTCTGCGTACCTGATATCGTAGACAGGACTGCGTAGGTCATGGGACCCGTGGGCAAAGGCACAGTGGGAGCCGTTCTTACTGCAGTGTCCTTTGGAGTCTGTCTCGTGGATACAGGATCCGGTCTTGTAGTAGCGGAGGTGGTACCTGCGCTCTGTGTCCCCCGCCGTCCGGTGTAGAAACGGACACCTTGAAAGCATTGGTAGAAAACAACACTGGCATGAACCCCATTGAAAACATAGTACAGTCAACACACTGCATGCAACAAAGGGGGGGTTACAGTAAGGTCTTTACAAACACTTGAATGGAACTATTTCAACAAAAGAACAATTATTAATTTAGTATTTTGGCGATACATCCTATTATGGTTCTTGTAATTTCGTCTTAGGTAGAGGATTTAGCAATGCATTTCTTAAAAAATGGCAAGTCATTTCTTTGAATTCTTTCAAAATTAACCCAAATTACCCTGAAACTTCTTAAAAATCATTCCCAATATTAATTATTCACTATTTCCCAATGAACAGGGATGGATTTTAGTTTTCACCCACAGTAGGGCTCTCAGATGTCCCATTTCTCATACATAGGTTCATGACAAAATGGAATCCTTCGCAGCACATAGCCTTCTTGCCTGCCACAGCTCAAGCAGCTTGGTCATCAATTGGTGAATACAATGAATCAATAATACCGGGGATAATTGTATAGGAAATATGAATTGAAAACTGTCAATTCGGGAGCAATTGCTTATTATCACCTTACCACAAGGAAATGAACTCATAAAATGACTGTGTTACTTATTCCTGTGATGCTGTTCACTGATATACTTGATTAAGTGCATGCATTAGAGCAGCCGATAAAAATGAGATGTGGAATTTGCAGTAAAATAGCCGTTTAGGCCTTCAACATATAATACTATAATAATACAACAACACTTTACTCTTCTATTTTAGCTCCAAATTAACCCCCCCGCCCACACAATGTTTTCTGAGCTTATCTCATACTCATTTCTTGTACTTGGTAAACTCCTATTTACTTCAGTGGGTGCAAGTCAACTTGTGTTATACATCTCTGTACTCTTTCCACCGCTGTGTAAGAGTGTATAACGACATTCTGCTTATGCCTGCCAGACCCCATCGCAGCTGAAAGCGAGAGTAGGACCAAAGCTCATCAAACATTATAAACGACACCCTTTTTGGATGTATCAAGAGAGGAATTAAAACTTCAATGTCAACATTAGCATTCTCATTGGGTTTCGATGTGACCTGATGGCCGTCGTTAGGCCAGGAGATTGATCTGCACATGGGATTGAACTGTCCAAACGGGACACTGGCACCGGCACAATGACGGTGTTGAAATGCTAATTCCAACACAGAATAGTATGCATCGGAAACAATGCCTGAGACGCTGCACTTGATGATCGTCAATAGGCTGAATCCTTCTCAACCTTCCCCCTTCATCCTAAAACACCAAGGACAAACTGCTTTGTCACTCACTCAATACCCCGTTGGTCCATTTGATCACCTGCAGATCAGTCAAACTTAGAAAGCTTGGAAACCATGTCGTTTGCGGTACATGGTTGCGGAAATCGCACATGTACTCACTCGTCCCCGTCGGGACACGTGCCCGTCCCCTCGTCGTATTTGGTGCAGTAGATGTCCGGGCTGTAGTTGAACGTCCCGTCCCGCCTGCGAATGGGCCGGCGCCGCCGCTGGTTCAGGAAGTGCCAGTGGAAGCAGGCAAAGGGTCTGTGTTGCGTGCATTTATGCTGCACAAACAGGGGGCACTGCTCGGTCCTGAACTCCTTCAGATAACTGTGGGGGAGGGAACGCAATGCCAGGGAGCGGGCGGTTAATTGGCAGTTAACAAAATAAACCCCCCAAAGAACATGCTTTCCACGACATATTCTATACTTCATTTGTTTTGCTGCATTTAGGAATATTAATACAGATTTGTGGATCATAGGATTTATTAATCTCTTTGTATTTATTCTTCTTTGTGAAACAGGATTCCTTCCAGCCCCCCCCCCTCCTCTCTCTCTCTCACAGTCAATAAAAACATATGTATGTATTTATTTATATCAATGATGCTACATTTATTCACAAAACGGTTTACACAACGTAAGTAAAGCATTGTCTAGTTGAGGATGGAGAAATACTACAAAAAAAAAACTACAAACAAACATTATGTTTCGAATAGAGCTGCAACTAACGATTATTATTATTATTATTATCGATTAATCTGTCGATTATTTCCTCGATTAATCGATCAGTCGTTTTGTCCAGAAAATGTTGAAAAATGTCGATCGCTGTCTCCCAAAGCCCGAGGCGACGTCCTCAAATGTCTTGTTTTGTCCACAAGCCAAAGATATTCAGTTTGCTGTCCCACAGGACTAAAGGAACCAGGACATATTCAAATAATTTATATTAGAATTTTTTTTTATAATATTTTTTCATCTAAAATCTAAAGGATTTGTGGTTTGTCGCATTTATTCGTATTTTTCCACGTTGCATTGTGAATTTATATTATTATTCAATAGTTGAAAATTGTGACAGAAGACTTCCATGTGTACTTTGTTTTTTACACACGCGCGCGCGCACACACACCCACTCATAACTGCGCGCGCGCGCGCACACACACCCACCCACAAACACACACCCACCTACAAACACACGTTCACAGAGACACGCACGCACGCGCGCACGCATGAGGTTCAATAGGTTAAGTGTAGTTCGACTACACGTGAGGTTGTGTACACATCCAGCTAATCATTGCTAGCTAGCTACGTACGTGTAATGCTGGGGTTTCTCCGGCTGTACGTTCAGCACGTTCGCGGGAGACGTGGAGCCGCCTGCGGGTGACGGCGAAGAGGAGGAGGAGGACGGGGGCGCGGCGGGCTGCGCATGGGGTTTGTGGGCAGACATTTCCTCGTCTGGAGCGTCTCGGGAGCCTTGTTTTTAGCCTGCTGTGTAGCTAACCCTCCTAGCTTCGAAATCCGCATTCTACAATGATCTGCGCATGCGCGCGGCAGCAGGAAGTAGACGCACAGTGACGCAAGGGGTTATGGGGCGTGAAGTCAAAAGATAAATTTTATAATTCTACAATAAATTCAACTTATTATTACTCCGAATAATAAGAGAATTATACTAATTCCCTCATCATCCCATCAATACTTTATATATAAGACATCAATACTATATATGTTTATTGTTTAATTCTACAATAAATTCTTATTATTACTCCTAATAATAAGAAAATTATACCAATTCCCTCGTCATCCCATCAATACTTTACATAGAAGCCAATACTTTATATGTTTGAATGTGAAATGTTGATATAGAGGTTTATTGTTAATATTTACGTTTATTGTATATTGCCATTTTTCTATTTGTATTCTTTTTTATTTATTAGTATTGTCCATTGTTTTGATGCAAACTGCAACACTGCAATTTCCCTACGGGGATGATTAAAGTATATATCTCATCCAGTATAATCTTATTACTTTGTGGAAGTCTGCGCTTTACCAAATATTCCACTTTTCGTGCCAATATTTCCTCCAATTGGTTTCCAATGGGCGAAGAAAGAAGCTTCAGAATCCGTTTATTTCGTCAAGTACATTTTCACATACGAGGATTTTTGTGAAATAAAAGTAAAATAAAATAAACTGGAAAAAAAATAAAACAAGAATAACAACAACATAAAAGAAAAATGTGCAAAGATTGCCAAACAAAAGTACATACGCACATAAAGGGGGGTTTCCCACTTGATGACGACTAGGATGGATCCTAAATGACGTGTGTGTCCAATATTTGTAAGTAAAGTTAAAAAAAAAAAAAAAGGAATACGAGAAGTTTTTAAACAACAACAACAAATCTAGTTTTTTTTAATGTTTAGTTAGTTGAAGATTTTATCTTCAAACCAAACACAAAAAACCCTCCAGAGGCATTGTTTTTATTTCATGGGGCAGGATTAAAAAAAAAAAAAAAAAAAAAAAAAAAAACGCCGACCAATCAGCGTGTGTGTTTCCATGCACGTGACGTCAAGCTCTGTTATAAATTTGCGTGGCCAGCCCCCTCCCTCCACCAAACACACACCGTCGTCGTTGTGCTCAGCAGTGACAGAACAAGCTCCGGAGAGATCCCACACAGATAACCGCCGCGACCGCAAAGGTAAATGATCGTTATCGGTTCAATTAAACGTGGGAGGCGGATGAGAAGCCGCCGCGGCGGTTTGTAACACCCGCGCGGAACGCCGGAGCCTCTACGCCGCGGCCGGCGGCTAGCTAAAAATAGAACAATGGGCTCCTCGTCTCTCTGCGTGGTTTTGCGCTCCCGTTTCCCGCATATGTGGCCCGGTTCTCGGTGCTCGTCGCGTGGTTCCGTTTAAATCGGACGTGTCGACGTGAAGTAAATAATGGCGCCGTTCCCGGGGCGGGAGCTTGGAGAAATGTGTGATTTTTTCCCCCCTGTGTTTGTGTGGAGTGGAACCCACCAGACTCAAGGTTTGGGGGGGAGGGGAGCTTTGAAACGAAGGCTAGGCTAGCTGTTAGCTTAGCGTAATGACGGTTAGGCCAACCGGCATCTTGGCGTCATTATCAAGGCTAGGCTAACAGTTAGCTTAGCCCGGCGGGCTGTTACCCGCGTCCTGTGAATACAAAAACAAACTGTTTATTTAAACCTGCTTGATGAAATTAAGTGTTTGAATCAGTTTTTTTTCTTCTTCCCGTTGTCAGTGAACGATGGCTCGTACCAAGCAGACCGCCCGTAAGTCCACCGGAGGAAAGGCTCCCAGGAAGCAGCTCGCCACCAAGGCTGCCCGGAAGAGCGCTCCGTCCACAGGGGGCGTGAAGAAGCCTCATCGCTACAGGTGCAGTGTGCTGGCATCAAGTTGTTTATACTTCTATTGCATTTTTCATAGATAAACAAAACTCAGCACAAACTACATATTTATAGATATACGATCATCAAAGATGTGCACATCCAGATGGGCAAGTGTGCCCTGTCCCAAATATGTTGATGGATTGATTCTGTTCTATATCCATTAAAGTAAATGCACTAATATCAAGGGAATTTAGTGTCACGGAGCAGCTTTTTGTTTTGTTACTGACTATTGCATTGTCTACTGTCTCTTAGGCCTGGAACTGTGGCGCTGAGGGAAATCCGTCGTTATCAGAAGTCCACGGAGCTGCTGATCCGCAAGCTGCCGTTCCAGCGTCTGGTGAGAGAGATTGCCCAGGACTTCAAGACCGATCTGCGCTTCCAGAGTGCTGCTATTGGTGCCCTTCAGGTGATTATGGAATAAAATGTGTCTAGTTTTCTCTAGTTGACATCAGTTTCCTAGAGATCAAACTGACCAGACCTTTCCCCCTCTCTTCCCCGATGCAGGAGGCAAGCGAAGCGTACCTGGTGGGTCTGTTTGAGGACACCAACTTGTGCGCCATTCACGCCAAGCGTGTCACCATCATGCCCAAAGATATCCAGCTGGCCCGCAGAATAAGAGGCGAGAGGGCCTAAACGGGCCGCCTCGGCAAAAAGATCCTATTTATCGTACTTTAAATTTTTTGTGCACATTTTATTTTCTTTTTGTATTTTAGAATGAGACAAATGCATCGGCCATTCCACTCAAACAAAAAATTGATTGAAACGGATGTAGTTTGCGATTTTCTGCGCTGGAATGTTGGAATAGCTTCTTCATGGGCCTCTTTGGGGGTTCAGTCACCACTCTGCTAGTCCTCAGGCTGTTTTCAGAGTGGCCTTGTGGTATAAGGCTACAGATGTTTGAGCCCTTCCTAGAGGTGATTTTATTGTGATGACTTCACATCTTCCATGGGGGTCCAGGGTTCCTTTTATCCATGTATGCCCCTTCCATAGTATGCCAGCAAGTCTTTCACAACAGGTCTACTCTGTAGTGAGAATATTGTTTATACAGTCTCGCTGTACACAACTGCAAGGAGCGCGATGGGTCCCCTGTATTTTTCTGGACTGCTTTTTACATGTTATTTTCCAACATAAATCTTGGCAGCTACATTTAATACTATTTATGAAGTGGTGTCACATGTCTTTCTATTAAAGGTCTTTACGAGTACAAATCTGAGCTGTGGGGTTCTTAATTTAACTGCAAAACATGTACCATACAAGTTTATTATATACAGTAAAAGTATTTACATACACAACAGCATCAAAACCTTTATGACATCACAATCACAGAAAGGTCCTTTGCTGTGACTTGTCATACAAACCATTCTGTATGCTTGAAACCAGTAGCTGTAAGAAGAAAACAGTTTGATAATCAAATCCCCGTAAGTCAGGAGTGTCATGCTTAACTGGACAGAACCATACCTATTCGGCAGACTACGTCTTCACACTCCCTCATAGTGCTCGCTCTCAGTGCCACACAGCAGAAACCCGTTGCTTGAGTAGTTTCTGGGGAGTGTCTGTGAAAACAGCCAATCACATGGCTTGGGTGACTTCTGGAACAAGCCAATGACAACAGACCTGTGGTGGCTCAGGAATTACATCACTGCTGGTCCTTCCACTGAAGGATGTGGTGGCTCTGCTTATTTTTCTTCTAGATTGCCATGTTAATGTCTGTACTTAATATGCAAATGTAAACACCAGACACAATACTTAATTTCTAGTAAAATAATTTGAGGAAAAAGCATCACCTTCAATATTGCAAAGATTAAATGATTTAATGCTGGAAGTACTTACGCCACACAGAAGGCAAAAATTGTATAGTCTGACTGAGCGAATCTCCCAACACATGAAATCTCTGGGTAATGATGTTGAAAAAGCTCCTGGGGAGAGAGAACCTCTTATTTGCTCAGCCCAACAATGATTGTTGCTGTATGTTAAAAAAAACCACGTACACAGAGTACTAAAATAAACAATCCTACTTACCACCTTACTGTTTTTCTCTGTGCATATCAGATGTGTTTCCTTCATGTCTAGTAGCACTTCCTAGAGACCAAATGAGAACCATTTTAGTCTAAGGCAATACAATGTATATCCAAAAACAAGATTAAAGTTTGTACGTTATGACAAATGTGTGCCCTGGGCGGGGCGCGGGTTTACAACCTTGCTGGGCTGGTTTTTCTGCAAGACTTGTGGAATTGCTTGCTGCAGTACCTCCTTGCCCCCAAACTATGAGAAAGTACAAATGACCAACATTACCATGTTCTGTCTCTCACAGTTATTAAATTACAAATATGGATATAAATATGCAATAAGTGAGGTGACTGTACACTTGAAGGTACTATATGTAGTTTTATTACATGTATTAATTTGTCTTGTGTGAATGAATTGTAACGTAACTTACAAAATTAGACCTTTCTTGGTTGCCTATAGCCTTTCCGCAAAAATCCAAAGGAAATTACGTTTATGCACGTTCCCAAGCACTCTCCAAAATGCCTCTGGATGCGATTGAATGGACCTACAACCAATTAGAGCAACGAAACGCGCGACGTAACGCTGATCGACACATGCAAGCTGGGCAGTGCTTGGTTCCGGCTCGTCCATTTTCAAGCAGGAAAAAATGGCGGCTGGTCACAAACTTTCTCACATTACAGCTAAACGGTTCACTAAAATATGTTTCTGAAAACATTTGAGGCTGGAAATAGGCAATGCAGTAACAGAATCTTGATTCATATTTGATCAGCACTGCCTAGTTTGACAGTTTGATCTGAGTTTCTGGTGCGTTGTGCAGAACTCTCGCTTGTATCTACGGTGTGCGAGCAGGACGCTGACTGCAGCTCACTTAACGGCCACCGGTGTCATTAGAAACAAGGATTTCTTGAAAACTACATATAGTACCTTTAAACATCCAACAGACTGCCCAAATAAATATCTACCATTCCAATGTTTGCCTTTCCCAAGAACTGCACAATGTACACAATCCTGCTGGGGAGAGGGGGAGAGGTGGTTCAGTGTCTCAGAAGTCGCCGTATAAACAAGACTTGTGACAAACGGATTAATTGCACAATGACAACCCCACCACAGTTCAAACAACCTTTGGCCGAGCCTAAAATAGGTGCATTTACTACAAGCAGGTGCACCCCCCTGGCTTTGACCTTGACGCGAGAGTTGGGTAGCCGACTTGCCTCCCGTCTTTAAGACATTGTGTCGGAGAGGACTGATGCTCCTCGCCGGGGGACCCCTGAGCGGAGACGGGTTTAAGCTGCAGCGACGGGTTCTCCGTCCTCAGCTCCCGTAGGAGTTTAATGAGTGGTCGGTAGGCAGCTCCCGCCTGGTCCCTCCAGCGCAGCACACGTATGGATAGGGGACGTCCCTTCAATCCGGACAACACCACACTTGCCTGAGTTGAATAAATGAAGAAAAAGTTTAAAAAAAAAAATACATAAAACTTATGTAGAGACTCAAAATAAACACAATATAATATGTTTAAATTGCTGACTTGGAAATTGTGGACATGCTCATCAAACAAGGGTAGTGCACATGATGGTGTGACAGCAAGCCCAGGTTTGAGAATTATGACTGGATTCACAGATTCTATCAAAGGCTTGATATATAAGTGTCCCGACTTACTTGTCCGGTTCTGGAGTTACGCAGGGAGATCCCGTTGATCTCATCGATGACATCCCCGGGACCAATGAACTTGTCTGCGTGAGCCTGACTACCGGGCAACAGGTCCAGGACAAACACGCGACCGCTCAGATACCTGAGAGAGAAATGCACAAGTCAGAGCGGGAAGATGGAGAACCAGTGATTTACAGGGACGGACGACAATACCGGAAGGTCTTTTTAGTAGGAAGTTCATACTTTTAAAACGGAGAATACTGACCGTAGTGCCATTCCTAGCTCCCGACAGGGAACTGTCTCGTATGTCTCATACACCTGGGAAAACAGGGTAACTTATAAAAACAAATAAAAGACCATCATCTTATCTGAAAACTTTTTGAAATATATATACAGTATGTGCCCTTGGATGTGGGTATATGTAGATTGACATACATGTGTATACAGTTATTTTTGTAA
>OMKR01007780.1:3728-17828 GCA_900302355.1 Cyttopsis rosea
TGACAGTGGCTGCCATGTTGTTTCCAGGCGCGATCGCTTGCTCTAGTGTGCAAATCACGCTCGTCTCATGTGTTGCTGGCGTCGCCTTCCTGCCGATCTGTCTGTTTCTGTCTCCATTACTCTCTCTCTCTCTCCCTATGTCTCTCTCTTTTCTCTTTCTCTCTCTCTCCCCCCCCCTTCCCTCTCTAGCGCGCTCTCTCTCTCTCTCTCTCTCTCTCTCTCTCTCTCTCTCTCTCTCTCTCTCTCTCTCTCTCTCTCTCTCTTTCTCTTTCGCTTTAGAACATTGGAAAAAGCCCTCTCCAGTGTGTTTGTGTTGCTGAGTTTCTGTTGGGAGGAAGACTTTGTTTTGCTATGAGGCAGTGCAGGGGTGGGGACGCATTATGTAATCGGTGGCGTTTGCCTGGGATATATAGAGAGAGATGGGGTGTGACTACAGTAACGCAAACTCTCTGCATGACATAATCTACTGACCTCGTCCGTGGCCCGGGTTTGGGTCTCCCCCTCCCCGGAGTGTTCCCGGCAGCGCGCTGCGATCAGGAAAACCGCAAGGGAACATCCTCTTTCTCCCCCAATTTGCATTTGTGCAATCTAGGACAAAATTGCTACCATGGGTCCTTGAGGCCATATTTTGTGTTTTGCTGCGATGTGCTGGGCACAGAAATGGCTTTGTTTTTCCAACTGCTGGAGTTTCCATGGGCAGAGGCTGAAGCACAGTACAATGCCGTGCAATGTTTCTCTGGTGGCCACCCGTGTTCTGTTATCCTATATTCATTTATTTGAGCTAATCTTTAATAATAATAATTTTGAGATTCCATAACAATATGTTTTCATTTTCAAATGTCAAGGAATTTCAAGCCAATGGCATAAATGTTTAAACAAACAAATGCAAATTTGGTGCTTCTCTAGTTGAGTTGAGGAAAATTAACAAAAATATTTATGTTCTATTGTTCAATGCCAGTAAATGGCTTTTTCATAAGGTGGATGTTTCATTACACTGTTATGATAGTGGCATAAAATGAAATTTTAAAAACAATGAATTTGTAAATGACAATTGCACACACGACACTGTGTGTGTGTGTGTGTGTGTGTGTGTGTGTGTGTGCACATTTGAGCAAATGCAGCATCAACAAAGACACACACGAGCGCACATGCATGTGGCCCCTGGCCTCCTCCCACAGCCGGAGCCTGTGGAAAGCGGCGATGCTGCAGGTAGCGGGAAACCAGAGGCGTTCACTCGCCCTTCTGTTCCACCCCGCAGCCCCAATGCAGGCCACATTAAGCATGCTTATATAATTAAAATTGATTACAGTAACACGCAGCCAGCGCTCGTGTGTCACCTCCCACACGCACATATGGCGCCAATCGAAGCGGGTTCCTCACCTGCTGAATGGCGGAGGCTGACTTTTTGACTATATAAAAAAAAAAGCCTCCGAATTGGAATGATTTAGTGTCTCCGGTGCGAGCGGCATTTGAATATGTAAATTGATCCTTTTGTAACCGGCGAGCTTGGCCGGTGATAATGAGAGTAAATGCGTCCATATTGACTCGTGCACATAACCTGTGTATTTATTTATCATGCATATTTATATTGTGGTACTAATTTCAGTGTGTGAGGTGGGTTTGTGTGTAAAAGTGTGTTTTTATTTTTTTGTGTGTGTCACAGCCGAAATGCCCCGCTCATAATAATGGTAGTTTCCATAGCGCTCTGGTGTACTTTACTCCATTCGCAATGGAAGAATGTCTGTTTTTCATTAGAAAGACCTTGGTTCTGCAGCGGAGTGGGAAGCATCCCCAGGCTCGCTGCTCACATTCTGCATCGGCTTCAGTTTGAGCCGTCTTGTCTCCTCGCATCTCCACCGCTTC
Source organism: Cyttopsis rosea (assembly GCA_900302355.1). NCBI lineage: Eukaryota > Metazoa > Chordata > Actinopteri > Zeiformes > Parazenidae > Cyttopsis > Cyttopsis rosea. The sequence goes on from OMKR01007780.1 coordinate 5,592, forward strand.
CCGTGCTGAAAATGCTATCTGTCCTTGTGTTGCAGATAAAATTGAAGAGGCGCAGAAAGAGCTCAAAGACCCAAAAAGCTTACAGGAAGGTAAGAGACTCTTTTTATTTTTTTATTTTTGTGATAAGAATCGCCGGGTAGCAGTTTCTCAAAGAGGAAACTGCAGCGCTGTCACGTTAGATGGGACTGAGGTCTGCGTGGGGAATTCCTCTTTTTCTGCTCTACCACACTTTCTCAGGAATATATATATATATATACTGTGGTGTGTAACCCAAAATGGCTCCTCTACTAAAACCATGCAGGAAATGTAAATCTCTGAATTTGGAAAAGTGAAGCTTGACATGATTCCCGGAGAGAAAATACTATTTATGTGGTATCTTTGTCGTCCCTCAAATTTTTTTTCCCCCCAAGGGTGATTCTCTCTGCACCAGTTGTTTCCACCAATCCCATATTTTGTTTGCGTCATTATTATTAGTGATGTTTAAATAATGATAATAAGTCTTGAATACATATTCAACACTTATTATCAATTTATTAAGGTAAATATTTTTTTACAGCCAAATGGAAGTTTGACTGTTTTACTGACAGTAGCAGTAGACAGAGTAGACAGAAGCAAAAATGGCCTAAATTAAACAGCAGTAACAACACAGTGTTATTAAACAGATAAAAGTCAGCTTGTTTGACTTGTTTATTTGATTTTAGTTTTTTGCAAATGCATTCAGAAAAGAATCCAAGATGTAGTTCAATGTTGTTTAATCTATGCCCAAGAAGTGAGTGTAGGCACAGGACGTGCTATCCAGGACCATGTCGTTCTTTCTAAATGAGGTTTGGGTAAAGATGTGTTAAATCGAAAGGATTCGAAGCTAATAGGAAAACGTAAATCCCTCTCTGCTGATGTCATCGCCTGCCAGTCAAAGGGTAATCCCTTTGACCGGCCACTTTTAAAAAGTAGCTCGTTCTATCAATAGCCTGGTCGTGCTAAGCCTTGCTTGGCCTTCGTCCCATACAAAATGTAACGTACTAAAAGAGAATTTTGTAAAATCTTAAGTAAGCTCATATAACTTCTACTAAATGATGCAAATATTTTTTTAAAGTGAATAGCTGTATAAAAACAAACTATAATTTAATTAGTAAGAAAGTTTTCACAAAATATCACTAAATGTGTGTTCAAAAGGGGTCTTGCAGATGCAATAATCTATTTGTGTGGTGCTAAATCTTTTGACACCTCATGTTTATGGAATAGACCCAGAGAAGTTACATAATAAAATGTTGAAGAGATCTCGAAGAAACCTGAATGTTGTTTTGTTTTTTTGTAGTGCATGGTTTTGTGTATTTTTATTCCAGGAATGTCGAAGGCTTTTCCTTCAGACCACGCTCCGTTGACTGCATGCTGGTTTAAAATGCCCGTGTGGAAAACGGATTAACTTATGTAAAGGCGAGGCGTTTTCCAATCTAATTATGCCAGACTAGAGGAATCCTGACCTCATCTTGGGAAATACCTAAACAAGCCAGGAAACTGTGACAGAGCAACACCGAGCTTATGCAACATGTCCTTAAAACCAAAAGCCCTAATCACTATTGTAGGGCCAATATGACAAATTGCGTGACACCCTGGTTTTGGGTGCTTTTGGGTGTGGCTCTTTTGAAACAGTAAGGCTTTATTGTCAGGAGTGTGGTGTTGATGGAATGGAAGCCAATGGCTATAAACAGCAGATTTTTTATTTATTTTTTGATCAGCCAATCTTTGGTTACATTATTGTAAAAGCAAGAAAACAAGGAAGTGGTCTTGTTTTTCACTGTAATGGTGCCACTGTGGTTTCAAACACATCAGAAGAGGACTAGCACTGCCTGGAAATAGATGACTTGTTGATTAAAACATTAAAATAGACATTTGAGTGAGAGGTGATCGTTGACTTACAGCAATTTGATTTTGACGATGGAGTTTGACGATTCTGTATTCAGGAAGTGAGTGATGAGCAGGTAGGGTGTAGGCATTAAACTATGTTGAGATGAATTAATGTAGTTTATGAGACAGCGCTTTGCTTTGCCTTCATCTGAACTGTAACTCTTGAACCCCTGAAACATCTCATTTATTTTCTTTCCATACAAATAACATTCAATTCTCATAGTATTGTCTTTGTACTGTTGTTAGGCTGTTGTTTAAAAGTACAATATTTATTTAAAAGATTAGGATGATCAGTCAGTTAGCAGCCTTATTACACAAATTATATGTACTATATACTATATTATTGTATATATCCATTTGCAATTTAGATGTGTTCGGAAAAAGTGACACATGCATGCTCCCCCCTTTGAGTCGGCTTTCAAAACTTATGCAACAAACTTAACTTGACAACTTAATACCTGATCAAAACACTGATAGTCGGCAGAGCAGCTTCTGACGCACGATTTCCTCTGACAAATAACTCTGATTATAATGCCACCTCAAATATCCCCAGATCTTAGGAGTGGATAATGGTTTGGAGGGGGACATTTTAGCTTAAGAAAATATTTAAACCACTTAACAAAGTGTTTAAAATAAGTACTACTTTCTGTAAACCCATCACTGCGATTAGGTTGACAGTGTAACTAATGTAAAGATTTCCCTTTTAAAAACAAAATTCAAAAGAAAAGAGAACCAAAAAAGAGAGAGCATATCTTTCCTGTATATGGAATGTATCACAGCATATGCACCAGGCCCAAGTCATGGTAATGCTCCACTGAAGACTTTATTATACTGGCAACAAATGAAACAACAAATGAAAAGTGCTTTCATATGTATTTCATATCCAAAATATATAGTATGCTATATAGTTATGATATCCCATATATGTTTTGTATACATGCACATACATGTATGTATATAATATGACAAACCTATTGTATAAGTATGTGGTATATTTTTTACATTATAAATTGAAGTAGAAAATGTCATGTTTGTTTCGATTTTGAGTAAAACAATGTGACATTTTGCTTGACATGGCATAGGTTTTAGGGTGACATTCTTGTCTCTATTTCCTCAGGGATATCTGAGGGCAGTCGAAGAAATGCTGACAACATAAAAGGCCTGAAGAGGAAAAAAGTTGTAGCAGAGAATCAGCTAAAGAAAATTCCCAAATCTCCAGTGAAGAAACCCCTGCAGTTGAAAAAAACAGAAACTGCTCTCCCAGGATTACCGTCCAAGTCAAATCTCTCTTGCTCGTCCTACCCAAACAGTCCTTCCCAAAATTCCTCCAGGTCACCTAGTAGGACTAGAGACTCTGATTATGCACAGCAAGGCACATCACCCTCTACAGAAAGGACATCTTCTCCTGATCATGAAAAGCTGAAGCAGGGGGAAATTTCCTATTCCGAACCACAGTCTCCCCTTGATGGTGAAGAGGGATCTGCTACTGACGCTGAAGTGTCTGGACCCAAGGAAAGCCACAGTAGTGACACAAACTTCAAGGGAGATTCCTACCATACAAGTGCTCCACTTGAAGTCTTACTTAAGGCCATGGAGCCTGACTTCAGTACTTTAGCGGAGAGGAAAAACTCCTTCCAAGTCCAAGCCACTGGAAAACCAGCTCCTGTTCTGCATAACCAATCAAGTAATGACATTAAGGCAATGTCAGCTGTCAATTACGGTCTCCAAGCCCACCCTGCCCATGTGCAGACTTATTATGTTAACAAACAAGGTAATTTTATTGGAATTGCTGCACCCCTAGGGAATAAAATGCAAACCTCTGCTCAAGCCGCCCCCTTGCAGTCTTCTCAGCGTACTGCACCACATTACATACCTGTTGCCTCCAGTCAGGAAAAGCCTGGCTTGCACATAAGCTTCAGCACTGGACCATCCACGATAACTCATGCCCCTATTCCTTCAGGTTCCAATGCATTGCCACAGAGTCAGCCACCTGTAGTGCACACATGCCAGTCTCTCTCAGCAAGCGTACCCAGCACCATTCAAGTCCCAGTTACACCTGGATGCAACTCGGTCAAAATGGCAACAGTTATGAACATTGTTCCTGAGCAAGTGGCTAAGGAACAGAAGCCGAAGAAGCAGGGGAAATACGTGTGTGAGTACTGCAGCCGGGCATGCGCAAAACCCAGTGTTCTGCTAAAGCATATCAGGTCTCACACAGGGGAAAGACCATACCCTTGTATAACATGTGGCTTCTCATTCAAGACCAAGAGCAACTTGTACAAGCATAAGAAGTCACATGCTCATGCTATAAAACTGGGCCTTGTTGCACGGTCCGAATCTGGCGGGGGGTCACTCTCCCAGGAATCTGACAAAGCCATTGGGACGCATTCAGAGGACAGTGGGGATAGTGATGAGGAAAGTAGCACTGTAGACTTGGACCCCGACTCTTCACAAAGCAGCGTAACAGCTTTATCTGAAGTTAGCCTGCAAAGCGTAGGAACTACCCAAACAGGCCATGGGGAGTCAGATTCATCAGCTGTCTTGCAGTCAGTCAAACCAGTCTCTAGTCAGACAGGCTATGAGCCAAAGGTGACAGCAGCTCTCCCAAAAGTGGTTGTTTATCCTGTTAATGTCTCCCCTCTGAGGGCGGACAGTCCAAGAGTTACCGATACAGCACCAGAGCAAGCTGCGGCACAACGGCAGCGAGAGTTCCAGACAGCCAATCTGAGGTCTGGTGTCACTGTCCTATCATCTTTGAAAGAAGTGGACTGCACAAATCCCTCACTGGATACTGTGAGTGAAGATGAGGACCAACAATGCAAGTCTCCACTCCTAGGTGGACATGCTCAGCTTCAGAGACAACAAGCAACAGACTTTTCTCAGCAGCAACAGGCCAAATGCCTGCTTAGTCCTCGCAGTTTGGGAAGTACAGACTCTGGTTACTTTTCACGCTCTGAAAGTGCTGACCAGGCAATGAGCCCTCCTAGTCCATTTGTAAAGATAACCCCTCCAGCAGATACAGACATTTCTAAGAACATTCTTCCTAATGTCCCCCCTGTGGTTGCCACAGTAATGCATGCAACTGAGGAAAAGCCAAGACCCATACAGGGACAGATGCGACCACCACTAGAAACTAAAGCACTCTCTTTGGAAGAACGAATTTCTAAGTTAATATCGGACAATGAAGCAGTGGTTGATAATAAGCAGCTAGACAGTGTCAAACCAAGAAGGACTTCGCTCTCAAGGAGGGGTAGTATAGACTCTCCCAAATCATACATATTCAAAGACTCTTTTCAATTTGACCTCAAACCTATTGGGAGGAGGTCAAGTTCCAGTTCAGATATTCCCAAGTCTCCATTCACCCCCACAGATAAATCCAAGCCATTATTTCTTCTATCTGTACCTTCTCAATACCCACCAATGGATTGTTTGCCAATTACAAGGAGTAACTCTATGCCAACTACACCGGGACATTCTGGTCTTCCAATTAATGTTGCCCCTCAACCCCACCCCTTGCGTATCTGTCAGTCATTTGATGACAAGATTAGTTCTTTGAATGATGACGTATTTTCATCAGCCCCATCGACTCCAAATCCTGCAATTCATTCTCGCACCTTAGTGAGACAAGTAGCAGTGGAAGACTTTTCTACAAATGAGGGGCATGGCCTTCCCACTGTACGGTCCATGGATGAAGGCTATTATGGTCCCAGTGTTTCTACAGAGATAATACAAAGAAGCAGATCTTTTGAGCATAGTCAAGACAGAAGCAGGAAGCTACAACAAAATAAAGCCACTATGTACGAGTGTGAGACCTGTCGAAACAGATACAGAAAGCTTGAAAACTTTGAAAATCATAAGAAATTCTATTGCTCCGATCTTCATGGTCCAAAAAACAAGCTGGTCGCTGTCAAAGATGGCGAGCAGGACGTATTTCAGGTTAACATGCCACATCCTGCTCTTCCTAGATTATCAGGGATCCCAGGTATTCTGGATCAGCAAACATCAATTAGGAAAAGAAGGAAGATGAAGAGTGTTGGAGATGATGATGATCAGTCTCCCACAGACACCACTCCCCCTTGCTCTGTCAGTTTTGATTCATGTCAACTTGCAACTATTGGTCGGACATTTTCTCAGCATGCTGTCATAGTGGACACACAGCCTAAAGGCAACCAAGCGCAACTACCTCAGATCCAACTTGTAGCAAGAGGTATAGATACCACTGACTCCAGATTGTCGCCAATTCGAGAAGCACAGATCAGCACCTCTACTAAAGAGAGAGGAGACTTGCAGAGGCAAGGTAGTGGTACTTCAGTCATTAGGCACACCAACTCACTAAGCAGACCGAATTCATTTGAAACATCAGAATCATTTGACAGGGCTTCTCCTGTTGATATTAAACATGTCCAGAGCAAGCCAAAAACAGATGTTATAGCAAATATTTCCATTGACAGCTACCATGAAAAAATGTCAATACCCAAGGGTGTTGACTATGGAAAACAAGGTTTGGAATGTACAGCTGAAAGCACAACAGTTGTTGAGAGCTCTACGCCTGTTCACCAGTCGCGATTGGTCCGTCAAAATAACATACAAGTCCCTGAAATTCTTGTCACAGAGGAGCCTGACAGAGAACACGAGACACAAACCACTGAGCCAACAGAAAAGCCAGCAGATTCATTTAACTGGCCCCAGAGGAGTGAAAGTCTGTCTAAATTGCCAGCGGAAAAACTTCCACCGAAAAAGAAGAGAATACGTCTTGCTCAAATGGAACAGTCTTCGGGCGAATCAAGTTTTGAGTCCAGCCTCTCAAGAAGCGTCAGCAGAGACAGTAGTCTGTCACGCTGCTCCAGTGTTTCAGCTTCATTTGACAGAGAAGAGCTCTCCAGGTCAGAAAGCCCTTCTAGAGGGGAGTGTGTCACAAAAGTCCAAGAACCGCAAGGATTACCAACAGCCTTCAACACCCTTGGGGTACCTGGCGTGATGAGGCGGGCTGCATCTGAGCAGATAAGTTGCACTCAGCCCTCTGTGGAGATTTCATGTGACTACCGCAGCAAATCCTTTGATTGTGGCAATGTTTCTCCGAACAGATCCTTGTCCCCAAATGGACAGCCAAAATGTGCACAAACACAAGTTCCCCAGGTGCCCCTCATTGAAAGGCGACGCGGACCATTGGTTCGCCAGATGTCTTTAAAGATAGGTCCAGAGAGTCAGCAACACACAAGGAAGAGTATGATACCTCTTGAAAAATTGGCCATAACAAATGTTAACTCTCTAACTCAGCATAGATCTCAAGAGACTAATATTGCCAATAAGCCGCCTATTGCTCAACCCCTTATTCTTATTTCTGGTGAGACACCTTTGATATTAAATGAGCAAAGTGTGCAAAGCATTAATTTGGGAAGCCCAACTCAGCAGCCTCAAGTACATGGCCTTCCACATCCTTGGCATCAAATATCAAGGGTTCAAATATGCCAAAAGATACAGCAACTTCCTAGCCAGATTGTGGTTGGTCATGAAAACACTCATAGTACGTCAGCTGAATCTGAAGCAAAGAAGAGTTTAGTGCCCAAGTACCAACTCCAGTGTCCTGCTCTGAGAGCAAGCCAAACCTTTCTTTTTTCTAGCACAGAGGGAAATCGGATAGCCTTACCAATTTTAACAATACCTATTGCCAACCAAACTTTGAGTGATTCAAAGTCATCGGATGTACTCCAAAATGTATATTTTGCTCAACATAATCATCCTGTTTCTGAGATTAAGACACAGTCTGTTGTCTTACCTGAGGGACAACAAAGGAACTCATTCAACCGGAGCCAAGCAAACACTGTACCACTGCCACAAATCCTGATAACACATGAACAAATTAACCCTGTCCCTTCTGTAGTCAATAAAACCAGCCTTTCATCCGTTCAGACTGTCGACAATGACATCCGTACAGCATCAAATGTTAACAGGGAAAGAACACAAACTCACTCAGTAAGCACTCAGAATCATACCACAGAGAGAGTATCTTCTCTTGGATCTTTACATTGCACACAGAAGCTGGCATCGGTGACCCTATGCCCACAGCAGGAGCCCACTGCCTCCAGCAAGCGAATGTTGTCCCCCGCTAATAGCTTGGACATCTACATGGAAAAGCACCAAAAGCGGGCTAAGGATGAGCATGGTGTTGCCTGTCTTACTGATGGAAGGTCAGTCAACTATCTGAACTCCAAGATGGCCGAAGTGACTCGGCAACGGAAGCTTACACTTGTCAGGCAAGTTTGCACCACAGAACCTGTAGATAGTCCAATTGAAACTGAGGCCCCACCTTTGCCCCAGGATAAACCAGAGAATGACTCCGAGGCTACTGATGACTGCAAACCCATGTCACCTGATAGCACTGGACTGGCCAAAGACGCAACTACTATACTTCCTCCGGAGGTCAGCAGTGCATTTAACATCACTCCTGTTTGTCAAAGCACCTCTCTCCCTACTAATAACTATTTGAAGCCTCAAGAAAAGCCTCAAGATGAGAGATGGACTCCTGCCAAATCTCCCATCAGGCCATCCAGCTTTCAGGGCAGTCAGGTGAAGCTGACCTCATCTGTGTCAGTGGTCAACACTAAGGACAGCCATCGCCTGTCCTTCCCCAGCCTGAAGACTGCCACCACCTTCACATGGTGTTTTCTGATGAAGAGGAAACCTCTTCATATACCACAGACCGACCTGAAGACCTCAGCGTACGCTGTCTGGGCAGTCAGCCCTAATAACCCTAACCCGCTGGGCCTTCCCACCAAGGTCGTGATGTCTCTTTTTGACTCAAAGCATAGCTCCAAGAAAATCCACTACACCTCGGCCATAAGGACAAGTGAAAAATCTGACATCTTATCTTACTCAGGCAAGCTGAAGGACATTATGTCGAAGGTAATAACAACAATATATTAATTTGTAATTTTGTGTAGGTATGTTGTGTACATGCATGTGTATAAATGTTTGTCTTCATGTGATTCTTGAGTGAAATACATTCATAGTTGTGGTTCTAAATATACTGCCGAGATTAGAAATCTATTCAACAGTCTATTTTTCTCCACAGGTGTTAATAAAGCAGAGGTCTAAACCAGTTGAAAACAAAAGCAAAGTGCAACCTGATACTCAAACCAGCTGTGAGTCAGACAAGGACCTGGCAGCTAAAACAGAACCGAGGAGGGTCAAAATATTTGATGGAGGGTAAGAATCCGATGAATGAATATGTTTTATCCAATTATGTATTGTTTAATTGGGGATTTGTTCAAAAGAGTTACTTTTGTGTGATTGGTTTATTGGTTTTGGTCTCCCTAATGGTTCTGTCTGAAACCCCTGCAGATACAAATCTAATGAGGAGTATGTTTACGTGCGTGGAAGGGGGCGCGGTAAATACATCTGTGAGGAGTGTGGGATCCGCTGTAAGAAGCCCAGCATGCTGCGCAAACACATCCGCACCCACTCTGATTTCCGGCCGTACCACTGCGTTCACTGCAACTTCTCTTTCAAGACAAAAGGTTAGAGCTCAGTATGACACTGGTTGGTTACAACGCCTATGAGACCATTCTCTCAAATGTTGATGATGTTTTCCAAGACTGCCAAGGCTGTAGCAGCAGTCTTATTGAGTAAGATATGATAAAACTCTATTCGTCCTCAAGGAATTTTGGGGCGAATTCACTCAAGGATTGCACGGCTTTTGCGGCCACTATACCGGCACAAATAACACAAACGACAAAAGACAACTAAACGTTATATATAAAGTGGTCAAATTGAACCACAGATGGCATTGAACTTTAGGACCATGGACAGCTCCGGGCCGCTGCACCTGAAAGGCCGCGGCGTTCGGCCTGCACTGAAAAAATGAACTTTGTGGTAGAGTAAAATATATTAAATTAACTGCCATATTTTCTATATTGTAATATTAAGATTCAGTGAGAACTACAATTTCTTAAGTAAAAATGTAAATATATACACATTTTATTAATGTAATAAATGAACTGTGTGGAAAGAGTAAGTTTTATTATAGATTTACTCATACTATTTAAATGTTTTATAGTTAAATCTAAAAATACTATGGGGCAAATTCACAAAGAGTGGATTGCGGCTGCTAATAGAACCATGAATTGTGCATCAATTGCGCCTGCTATCTGAGCCGGTTTAGCGTTCGATTCACAAAATATATTGTGCTAATGATACAGTATGTATGATACAACACAAACACGCCCATAAAGTTTTGCTGCTGAGTGCAATTTGCCCTTGTTTTGCATCTGATTGCGGATTCAAACACATTATACTTTAAATTAAAATTTACTTAGTATTTTTAGGTTTATGTGCAGCGACTATAAAACATTTAAATAGTATGAGTAAATCTAAAAAACTTACTCTTCCCACACAGTTTATTTATTACATGAATAAAATGTGTATATATCCCTAATGTACTCATTACACACAGCGCTTGTTTCGTTCCATAAGGAAACTAGTAAAAAAAAACCTACATCTAAAATAAAAAGTGTTGGAAGTGGAACGGGGCACAGGGACGCACAGCGGAGTGGATCGCTGGCGCGCCGTAGCCCCCGGTGCAAATGCACCCCTGTCCATTTCGTCGACACCTATGACACTTGTAGGAAGCGCCGGCCCTGGCGGTGACAGTAATAATAATTATAATAATAATGTAAAAATATTATTGCTATTAGCGGCCGCAATCCATTCTTTGTGAATTTGCCCCTTTGTTGTCATGAATTTAGAAATTTAAGACAAAATCCTGTTGAATCTAAATTGTTTGCTCGATAAAATGACTTTTGTTATGTGATGTACATTCTTTGCACTTGTCATAAGCGTGGGAAAGTGGATTAAAACACGAGTCTTACAAGATAAATATGGTTAATGTAGTTGGCATTACACAGCAGACATTTCTCTTGAATTGGGATAAAACCGAATTAATTGATCAATTACAAAATGTTATCAGAAAATATGGCAACAGATATTTACTAAAAGATAAATGTTGCCCGCCTTGCATTGTGATCTACATTAAAACACATTTTTTCTTATTGGAATAGCTGTTATTTCCCCAACTTCAGTTTTTTGTTTTTCTGTCTCTCTAACCAAGCTGGTATGATTCACCATTCGTTGTCGAACTCTCCTACCCACGCGGCGCTGCAGAATAGTACTGCAACCCACATTCCTTTTAAAAATGTCTTCATCAGTTACTCACCCGTTGCATACAGCCTGCCCAGAGTGCGCATTTCTCTTATATAAACCCTCTCTGCGCTTGTTCAAGCTCCGCCCACCTATAAGACCTTGTTGCCTCTCTTGTTGCAGGAAATCTGACCAAGCACATGAAGTCCAAGGCCCACAGCAAGAAATGCCTGGAGATGGGTGTGCCCGCCGGTCTGATTGAGGATCAGGAGGCAGAGGACTCGGGTACGACTTCTTAACGCGCAGCCTCCATTTAAAGGGGAATAGACACAGGGCACTGTGTGTTGTTATGCACACACAGACAGGAAGTGTAGTTCAAATTTGCTCAGTATCGGACCAAACAAGAATAAATAACTTTTTTTAAACCTCCGGTTCAAAGGTTGATATGTATGGATGTGTATTTTTTTGTCACTACACCAAACAGTGTCGTTTACCAGCCTTTTCATTTGTATCCCAACAATAGGATTGACCATCTTTCAATAGTTCTGCCGATAATGACCACCACTATGAAATACAGATTGTCCATGGCTGTGCTCTGCAGCTTTGCCGATCAATAGCTTTGCCACTGTCTAATTAGAAATTCTAAATGCAGCTTCTTCCTCTGTTAACTCGGAGCGTATGTGGGCGGCATGCGCAGCGTTTAGAGAGAGGAAATTGCTGCGTCTAATTTTAGAAAAAGAAAAAAAAAGACAGAGAGAGAGAAGCTCCCTGAAAGAATTCTATGGTCCTAGTCTCTAGATGTTTGTTTTTCTGCCTCCGCCTGCGATGGGGCTTAGGGGCTTATGGTGGTCTAGCATGTAAAACATCACTTCTGCAGCAACACATCACTTAATGCTATTCTTCCAAGATGGATTTTCTCCTAGTCATAGAGGGAAACAGAGAAGAGTATTGGATTTTTAATGAATGAAAGTGGTGTAAATGCAGCCTAATGGCTTATCCTTTATGCATTACTCCTGACGACTGATATGGTCGGTTGGACTGACTTAAAAAAAATTTCTACCCTCTACTGCAGGAGACCGGGGTCAAGCGGGCAGTACTGACCGTCCAGACTCGGACGGCGACGACTCTGAGTGCCCCGACGACGAGGAGAACGACGACAACGAGGAGGAAGAGGAGGACAGCCAGGCGGAGTCGGGG